>JAVGWX010000015.1:72903321-73194646 GCA_036924085.1 Ariolimax columbianus
CTCGCGAGGCAGTGGAGTATAGGGTTCCCTCTCTGGATCCCACATGGACCTTGGTCAACACACCCTCCGTCCAGGCAACACAGTTGCGCACGAAGTATGAGACTAAAGATAGGCCTAAAATAGGGTGCTATAGAGGATGTAGTCAAAGGGGAGAGTTTAGGTCAGAGAAGTGGGAATTAAGTAGTAGAAAACCAAACATTAAAATGATGCAGCAAAAACAAAAAGTGGAAAAACAACAAAATTGCAAACTAAAATGTTTTTATGCAAATGTGAGAAGCATTGTAAATAAAAGAGAAGAATTGGAACTGTATGTAGAAGAAGAGAAACCAGATATAATAGGGTTAACAGAATCATGGACATATGAGGACATTGCAGATAGTGAACTTGAAATAGAGGGATATACAATGTTAAGGAAGGATAGGGTAGTTGGAGACAAGACTAAGGGGGGGGGGGGTGTTTTATTATACTGTATAAATTCTGTTAATATAACTAGCAGAGAGGATTTATCATGTGGTAACAAAAATGAAAGTGTATGGGGTGAAATAGAAAGTGGGCGTGAAAAAACAGTGATTGGAGTGTGCTATAGATGTCCATCAAGTCAAAAGGAGGAAGATGAGGAGCTGATTAGTAGCATAGCAAAGGCAAGTGAAGGGAAATTATTATTAATGGGAGATTTCAACTTTCCAGAAATAAAATGGGATATGGCAGAAGCACTTGTAGAGTCAAAACTTTTTGTTAAGTGCATAACTGACAATTTTTTAATTCAACATGTAGAAGCAGCCACCAGAGGAAAAAACATACTCGACCTAGTTTTTACTACAGAGGAAAATATGATTAAAAACGTTAGCGTAGGGGAACTGTTTGGCTCAAGTGACCATCAAATCATCCGATGGGATCTTATTGCAGGGAAAGAAGTGAACATAAACACGCGAACATATGACTACTCTAAGACAGATGTTAAGAGGATGAAAGAGGCAGCGAACCACAGAATCTGGGAAGATATTGTCGTAGGAACAGATGTTGAACAGGAGTGGGTGAGTTTTAAAGCAGTTCTCGAAATGCTAAAAGAGGAATGTGTTCCATATAGGGAAGTAAACCCCAAGCGTAAAAAGTGGATCACTAAAATTGTAGTTAAATGTAGAAAAGCTAAAAATAAAGCATGGAAAAAATATATAGAGGCAGGTAAATCAAAAGAAACATATTTAAAATATTTGGACAAGCAGAACATATCTCAGAAAGCGAATAAAACAGCAAAAATAGACTTTGAAAAGAAACTTGCTCAGAGGATCAAGACTGATAGTAAAAGCTTCTTCTCTTATGTTAGAAATAAACAAAGAACGAAAGACAAAGTAGGCCCTCTCATAGACAGCACAGGAAAAAAAATAAGTGAAAATAGGGAGGCAGCAAATCTACTCAATCACTACTTTGGCACAGTCTATACAAAAGAGGACTGCTCCAAGATCACAGAGCCTATAGATATTTTTCAAAGAGACATGGATACAGCAGGATTAGGATCAATCTGTATTACAGAGGAAATGGTTTTTAAAAAATTGGAGGGGTTGAAAGTGGATAAATGTCCAGGTCAAGATGGTATTCATCCAAAATTGCTGTATGAAATTAGAGACCAACTAGCAAAACCATTGGCTATATTATGTTCTCAATCACTTACAAAAGGGATTGTTCCACGGGATTGGAAAGATGCATGAGTGATCCCCTTATTCAAAAAAGGCAAAAAATCAGATCCGGCAAATTATAGACCGGTGAGTTTAACGAGCATAGTCTGTAAATTGTTAGAGTCAATAATCAAAGAAAACATTGTAATGCATTTAGACAAATTTAATCAAATCAGAAATAGTCAGCATGGGTTTACTAGAGGGAGATCATGCTTAACAAATCTATTAGAATTCATGGAGGAGGTTACTAAAATGATAGATAAAGAGGAGCCAGTGGATGTTATTTATCTGGATTTTGCAAAGGCCTTTGATAGAGTACCTCATCAAAGATTATTTCGAAAGTTAAAATCACATGGAATAGGTGGGGAAGTTGCCAAATGGATTGAAAATTGGTTAACGGGAAGAAGGCAAAGGGTGGGTATAAATAAGGAGTACTCTGAGTGGTGTGAAGTGAAAAGTGGAGTGCCACAGGGCTCGGTTTTGGGACCAATTTTGTTCTTGATATATATAAATGATTTGGACATAGGTATGGGATCCATTATTGCAAAATTTGCTGATGACACGAAACTATGCAGTAGTGTCTCATCTAAAGCAGAAGTGGATATATTGAGGTCGGATTTAGATAAAATTCGAGAATGGTCTGTAATCTGGCAAATGGAGTTTAATGTAGATAAATGTACAGTCATCCACATGGGTAGATCCAATATGGAACATAATTACAGAATGGGAGAGAACAATATTAGAAAGATAGATAAAGAAAGGGACTTAGGGGTTATAATAGATCATACATGTAAGGTGAGCGAGCAAGTTCAGGTAGCAGTGAAAAAGGCAAATGCAATGTTAGGGATGATAAAAAGAAATATTAAACATAGGAGCAAGGAAGTGATAGTCAAACTGTATAAACCATTAGTTAGACCTAGATTGGAGTACTGTGTACAGGTGTGGAGTCCTTATCAGAGAGGGGATATAGACATGCTGGAGAGAATTCAAAAAAGAGCGACAAAGCTGATAGTGGGATTCCAGAATTACAGTTATGAGGAAAGATTAAAAAGAACTGGCCTTCAGTGTCTAGAAGAGAGAAGAATTCGTGGTGACTTAATACAGGTGTATAAGATGATCAGAGGAATGGATAAAGTAGACTATAACAAGTTTTTTAAAGTACAACCACCAACAAGGACAAGAGGGCACAGCTACAAGTTGACTAAGGAGAGTAGTGAGAGAGTAGTGAATCCTTGGAATGCATTGCCAAGAGAGGTGGTGGAGGCTGGGACGGTCAATGCATTTAAGAACAGATTGGATGCGTACAGCTTCTAGAGGAAGGTGATGTAAATGGAACTGGTTGTACACAGACTCTGCAGAGTCTTCTAAACCAGTATAAAGACGTTAAGTTAAGTTAGTTAAGTGCTAGACGAATGTACCATGATTGGTCTAATTGCACTAGTGTAGACTTGTTTGTGTCCTGTCTGGTCAGTGTCCTGGTTAGTGTCTGGTTAGTGTCCTGTCTGGTCAGTATCTGGTTAGTGTCCTGTCTGGTTAGTATCCTGTCTGGTTAGTGTCCTGTCTGGTTAGTGTCTGGTTAGTGTCCTGTCTGGTTAGTGTCTGGTTAGTGTCCTGTCTGGTCAGTATCTGGTTAGTGTCCTGTCTGGTTAGTCTCCTGTTTGGTTAGTGTCCTGTCTGGTTAGTGTCTGGTCAGTGTCCTGTCTGGTCAGTGTCTGGTTAGTGTCCTGTCTGGTCAGTGTCTGGTTAGTGTCCTGTCTGGTCAGTGTCTGGTTAGTGTCCTGTCTGGTCAGTGTCTGGTTAGTGTCCTGTCTGGTCAGTGTCTGGTTAGTGTCCTGTCTGGTTAGTTCCTGTCTGGTCAGTATCTGGTTAGTATCCTGTCTGGTTAGTGTCTGGTTAGTGTCCTGTCTGGTTAGTGTCTGGTTAGTGTCCTGTCTGGTCAGTGTCTGGTTAGTGTCCTGTCTGGTCAGTGTCTGGTTAGTGTCCTGTCTAGTCAGTGTCTGGTTAGTGTCCTGTCTGGTCAGTGTCTGGTCTGGTCAGTGTCTGGTTAGTGTCCTGTCTGGTCAGTGTCCTGTCTGGTCAGTGTCTGGTTAGTGTCCTGTCCGGTCAGTGTCTGGTTAGTGTCCTGTCTGGTCAGTGTCTGGTTAGTGTCCTGTCTGGTTAGTGTCCTGTCTGGTCAGTGTCTGGTTAGTGTCTGGTTAGTGTCCTGTCTGATCAGTGTCTGGTTAGTGACCTGTCTGGACAGTGTCTGGTTAGTGTCCTGTCTGGTCAGTGTCTGGTTAGTGTCCTGTCTGGTCAGTATCTGGTTAGTGTCCTGTCTGGTTAGTGTCTGGTTAGTGTCCTGTCTGGTCAGTGTCCTGTCTGGTCGTGTCCTGTCTGGTCAGTGTCTGGTTAGTGTCCTGTCTGGTCAGTGTCCTGTCTGGTCAGTGTCCTGTCTGGTTAGTGTCCTGTCTGGTTAGTGTCCTGTCTGGTTAGTGTCCTGTCTGGTTAGTGTCCTGTCTAGGCAGTGTCTGGTTAGTGTCCTGTCTGGTTAGTGTCCTTTCTGGTTAGTGTCCTATCTGGGCAGTGTCCTGTCTGGTTAGTGTCCTGTCTGGCTAGTGTCCTGTCTGGTTAGTGTCTGGGCAGTGTCCTGTCTGTGTCTGGGCAGTGTCTGGCTAGTGTCCTGTCTGGTCAGTGTCTGGTTAGTGTCCTGTCTGTGTCTGGTCAGTGTCTGGTCAGTTTATCTGTGTGGTCAATGTCCTGTCTGGTCAGTGTCCTATCTGTGTCTCGTCAGTGTCTGGTCAGTTTATCTGTGTGGTCAATGTTTTGTCTGGTCAGTGTCTAATTAGTGTCCTGTCTGGTCAGTGGCTGGTTAGTGTCCTGTTATGTCAGTGTCCTATCTGGTCAGTATCCTGTCTGGTTAGTGTCCTGTCGTGTCCTGTCCTGTCAGTGTTTGGTCAGTGTCACGGCAGCCAGACTTACCTCGCACACAGGGGGAGGTATGAATGACTGGACACACAGGACCTTCAGACAGGGACAGTCCATGCAGTGCCTGACGATCTGCCTGATGCCTTCCAGGGACAGGGAGCAGTAGGACACGGAGAAACACGTGATGAGGTCCATCTGGGACAGCAGCGCCGCCACCTGGGCAGGGGAGATGGGAACATGAAGCGTCAAGTAATGCATTGGGATGTTATCATTGAAGATGTGTTTGTGTGAGAGTGTATGTATGTGGGTTTGTGGATGTTTGTTTGTTTGTGTATGTGTGCGAATTTGTGGGTGTTTGTGTGTAATTGTGCAGGTTTCTGGGTGTTTGTGTGCTAGTTTTTTGGGTGTTTGTGTGTGAGTTTGTGGGTGTTTGCATGCTTGTATGGTTGCGTGCAGGTTTGTGGATGTTTGTGTGTATGTGTGCTTGTTTGTGGGTGTTTGTAAGTTTGTGTGTGGGTATTTGTGTGTGAGTTTGTTGGTGTTTATGTGTATGTGTGCAGTTTTGTTCGTGTTTGTGTGGGTGTTTGTGTGTGGGTTTGTGGGTACTTGTGTGTGAATTTTTTGGTGTTTGTGTGCAGGTTTGTGTTCGTGTTTGTGGGTTTGTGTGTTAATGTGTTAGGGTTTGTGTGTGTGTGTGGTTGCGGGTTTGTCTGTTTTAATGAGATAGAGAAGAAGTGGGTCGTGGAAAGATGAAAGGGAAGTTGGGGAGAGATAGAGGGGGTTAGTGGAGGAGAGTAGAGGGGGTGGGTGGAGAAGAGATAGAGGGGGTGGGTGGAGGAGAGATAGAGGGGATTGGTGGATGAGAGATAGAGGGGGTGGGTGGAGAAGAGAGAGGGGGGTGGATGGGGGAGAGAGGAGGGGGTGGTTGGGGAAGAGAGAGGGGGGTGGGTGGATGAGAGATAGAGGGGATTGGGGGAGGAGAGATAGAGGGGATTGGGGGATGAGAGATAGAGGGGGTGGGTGGGGGAGAGAGAGGGGGGTGGGTGGAGGAGAGATAGAGGGGATTGGGGGAGGAGAGATAGAGGGGGTGGATGGGGGAGAGAGAGGGGGGGTGGGTGGAGGAGATTTAGAGGGGATTGGTGGAGGAGAGAGAGGGGGTGGGTGGGTAGGGGAGAGAGAGTGGGGGTGGGTGGAGGAGAGATATAGTGGATTTTAGTGGAGTCTGAACTCGGTGGATGTAGTGATATTGTTGTATTGAGACAGTTTTTGGTGGATATTAAGGCTCGTTTGATGGGCAATCAGTGGATATGATGGTTTGTTTGACGTGGAGTCAGTGGATATGATGGTGTGTTTGACGATGAGTCAGTGGATATGATGGTGTGTTTGATGTAGAGACAGTGGATATGATGGTGTGTTTGACGGGAGTCAGTGGATATGATGGTGTGTTTGATGTGGAGTCAGTGGATATGATGGTGTGTTTGACGGGGAGTCAATGGATATGATGGTGTGTTAGACGTGGAGTCAGTGGATATGATGGTGTGTTTGATGTGGAGTCAGTGGATATGATGGTGTGTTTGACGGGGAGTCAATGGATATGATGGTGTGTTTGACGGGGAGTCAGTGGATATGATGGTGTGTTTGACGTGGAGTTAGTGGATATGATGGTGTGTTTGATGTGGAGTCAGTGGATATGATGGTGTGCTGAACCCAACCTACCACCGAGGCCAGCGAGCTGAGATTGTTTCGGCTCAGATTGAGCTCCCTCAGGCTAGCCAGCCCAGGCCACAACAGCAGAGCTCTGAGGTCAGAGGGCGTCAGGCGACAGTCTCGCACGTTCAGGTAGGTCAGGCCAAGGGCGAGACTGGACAAGAGGCCGTCTAGTGAGTCTCTGAGCGTGCAGGAAGCTAGGCTAAGCTGAAACACAACATCGCAAAGTTGATGTCATTCTGGGGAGACATGTCTTTCACACAGATCGATGGATTAATGGGTGGATGTATGGATGGATTGATGGATGGGTGGAGGGATGGATAGATATATAGATGGGTGGATGGGTGGATGGAGTTTTGAATCGATGGATGGATGGGTCGACGGATGGATGGTTGGATGGATGGATGAGTATATGGATGGATTGATGGATGGGTGGGTTAATCATTTCACGTCGCAGTAGACAAGTCACGTCTGACATGATAGTAGATAAGCGAATCACGTCTGACGTGGCATCAAGTCTCAGACAATGCCTACCTTTGTGAGTTTGCTGAGTGACTTCAAGATTTGCCCGATCTGGAGGGCAGCTGAGGGCAACTGAGTGACGTGGATGGAGTTGGGCAGGGACAGACATTGTAGCTCGGTCAGCAAGGACAAACCTTCCAGAAGACTCTCCCAGCGCGAGGAGTCTGAGCAGACTTCGCTGTCCTCTACCTCGATGTGAGTCAGATACTGAAAGTAGAGTCACCATTCAATGTGAGTCAGACACTGAAAGTAGAGTCACCATTCAACGTGAGTCAGATACTGAAAGTAGAGTCACCATTCAATGTGAGTCAGACACTGAAAGTAGAGTCACCATTCAATGTGAGTCAGATACTGAAAGTAGAGTCACCATTCAATGTGAGTCAGATACTGAAAGTAGAGTCACCATTCAATGTGAGTCAGACACTGAAAGTAGAGTCACCGTTCAATGTGAGTCAGACACTGAAAGTAGAGTAACCGTTCAATGTGAGTCAGACACTGAAAGTAGAGTCACCATTCAATGTGAGTCAGATATTGAAAGTAGAGTCACCATTCAATGTGAGTCAGACACTGAAAGTAGAGGCACCATTCAATGTGAGTCAGATACTGAAAGTAGAGTCACCATTCAATGTGAGTCAGATACTGAAAGTAGAGTCACCATTCAATGTGAGTCAGATACTGAAAGTAGAGTCACCATTCAATGTGAGTCAGATACTGAAAGTAGAGTCACCATTCAATGTGAGTCAGATACTGAAAGTAGAGTCACCATTCAATGTGAGTCAGATACTGAAAGTAGAGTCACCATTCAATGTGAGTCAGATACTGAAAGTAGAGTCACCATTCAATGTGAGTCAGATACTGAAAGTAGAGTCACCATTCAATGTGAGTCAGACACTGAAAGTAGAGTCACCGTTCAATGTGAGTCAGACACTGAAAGTAGAGTCACCGTTCAATGTGAGTCAGACAATGAAAGTAGAGTCACCATTCAATGTGAGTCAGATACTGAAAGTAGAGTCACCATTCAATGTGAGTCAGATACTGAAAGTAGAGTCACCATTCAATGTGAGTCAGATATTGAAAGTAGAGTCACCATTCAATGTGAGTCAGACACTGAAAGTAGAGTCACCATTCAATGTGAGTCAGATACTGAAAGTAGAGTCACCGTTCAATGTGAGTCAGACAATGAAAGTAGAGTCACCATTCAATGTGAGTCAGATACTGAAAGTAGAGTCACCATTCAATGTGAGTCAGATACTGAAAGTAGAGTCACCATTCAATGTGAGTCAGATATTGAAAGTAGAGTCACCATTCAATGTGAGTCAGACACTGAAAGTAGAGTCACCATTCAATGTGAGTCAGATACTGAAAGTAGAGTCACCGTTCAATGTGAGTCAGACACTGAAAGTAGAGTCACCATTCAATGTGAGTCAGATACTGAACGTAGAGTCACCGTTCAATGTGAGTCAGACACTGAAAGTAGAGTCACCATTCAATGTGAGTCAGATACTGAAATTAGAGTCACCATTCAATGTGAGTCAGATACTGAAAGTAGAGTCACCATTCAATGTGAGTCAGACACTGAAAGTAGAGTCACCGTTCAATGTGAGTCAGACACTGAAAGTAGAGTCACCATTCAATGTGAGTCAGATACTGAACATAGAGTCACCGTTCAATGTGAGTCAGACACTGAAAGTAGAGTCACCATTCAATGTGAGTCAGATACTGAAATTAGAGTCACCATTCAATGTGAGTCAGACACTGAAAGTAGAGTCACCGTTCAACCATATATCTGATCGTTAAACACACAATCAATCAAGAACATACAGTTGATCATGGATGACATATTAAGATGCAAATTTCATTAGCAATCAGTGATCCATAATCAATAATAGGCGACACAGTTCCTGGCGAAGACGGACATGTCGGACCGAGGGCTGCAATCATCGCAGTTAAACTGAAACTATATATATAGTACCGATAGTCAATCATTGATTACATTATCAATCATGGATCACGAAATAAACAGTGAATAATCAATTTGTAGATTACATAATCAATTTGTGGATTACATAATCAATTTGTGGATTACATAATCAATGTATTTGATACAGAGACTAAACATAGTCCTTGCCATCATATCGGAAGAGAAAATATGTAGTGACAATGTTGAGACACCTTTGGTTAGTGACAATGTTGAGACACCTTTGGTTAGTGACAATGTTGAGACACCTTTGGTTAGTGACAATGTTGAGACACCTTTGGTTAGTGACAATGTTGAGACACCTTTGGTTAGTGACAATGTTGAGACACCTTTGGTTAGTGACAATGTTGAGACACCTTTGATTAGTGAAAGTGTTGAGACACCTTTGGTTAGTGACAATGTTGAGACACCTTTGGTTAGTGACAATGTTGAGACACCTTTGGTTAGTGACAATGTTGAGACACCTTTGATTAGTGAAAGTGTTGAGACACCTTTGGTTAGTGACAATGTTGAGACACCTTTGGTTAGTGACAATGTTGAGACACATTTGGTTAGTGACAATGTTGAGACACCTTTGGTTAGTGACAATGTTGAGACACGTTTGGTTAGTGACAATGTTGAGACACCTTTGATTAGTGAAAGTGTTGAGACATCTTTGGTTAGTGACAATGTTGAGACACCTTTGGTTAGTGACAATGTTGAGACACCCTTGGTTAGTGACAATGTTGAGACACCTTTGGTTAGTGAAAGTGTTGAGACACCTTTGGTTAGTGAAAGTGTTGAGACACCTTTGGTTAGTGACAATGTTGAGACACCTTTGGTTAGTGAAAGTGTTGAGACACCTTTGGTTAGTGACAATGTTGAGACACCTTTGGTTAATGAAAGTGTTGAGACACCTTTGGTTAGTGAAAGTGTTGAGACACATTTGGTTAGTGACAATGTTGAGACACCTTTGGTTAGTGACAATGTTGAGACACCTTTGGTTAGTGACAATGTTGAGACACCTTTGGTTAGTGACAATGTTGAGACACCTTTGATTAGTGACAATGTTGAGACACCTTTGGTTAGTGACAATGTTAAGACACCTTTGGTTAGTGACAATGTTGAGACACCTTTGGTTAGTGAAAGTGTTGAGACACCTTTGGGTCACAAATAGAACAGCAGTATTTTGATGTGTGCCATGTGTATTAGAGGGAGGGGAAGTCAAGTCAAGCTGTCAACATCCTATTCTTGGTGAACAAAATACGTGCAAATATGGAGGACACTTCTTGACCTCTACTTATATAATAGAATCAAAATGCTTGCCGATGTCACCTGTAAATCCATGTCCTGCACACGTCACCTGCAGTCTGTACATGACCTTGAACAAAATGAGTTTGGATCTTACTGATCTCGTGACTTTGAGTGTGACGAGCCTGAAATGGCTGCTATAGTTGACACTGGAAACAAAGAGCAGGTCGGAACATGGATGATTATGGGGCAGACCAAGAGTACTTTCAAATAGAAGATGATAATGGGACAGACCAAGAGTACTTTCAAATAGAAGATGATAATGGGACAGACCAAGAGTACTTTCAAATAGAAGATGATTATGGGGCAGACCAAGAGTACTTACAAATAGAAGATGATAATGGGACAGACCAAGAGTACTTTCAAATAGAAGATGATAATGGGACAGACCAAGAGTACTTTCAAATAGAAGATGATTATGGGGCAGGCCAAGAGCACTTTCAAATAGAAGATGATTATGGGCAGACCAAGAGTACTTTCAAATAGAAGATTATGTGCAGACCAAGAGTACTTTCAGATAGAAGATGATTAGGGGGCAGACCAAGAGTACTTTCAAATAGAAGATTATGTGCAGACCAAGAGTACTTTCAGATAGAAGATGATTATGGGGCAGACCAAGAGTACTTTCAAATAGAAGATTATGTGCAGACCAAGAGTACTTTCAAATAGAAGATTATGTGCAGACCAAGAGTACTTTCAAATAGAAGATTATGTGCAGACCAAGAGTACTTTCAGATAGAAGATGATTATGGGGTAGACCAAGAGTACTTTCAGATAGAAGATTATGTGCAGACCAAGAGTACTTTCAGATAGAAGATGATTATGGGGTAGACCAAGAGTACTTTCAGATAGAAGATGATTATGGGGCAGGCCAAGAGTACTTTCAGATAGAAGATGATTATGGGGCAGACCAAGAGCACTTTCAGATAGAAGATGATTATGGGGCAGACCAAGAGTACTTTCAGATAGAAGATTATAATAATATTGTTTATTATTGATCAAGGGATCAAGAGAGCGTCGTCATGGATGGCACAGGCTGAGACAACAATCGGACACGTCACTCCAGCTGAGACGATAGGCAAGGGGGAAGAATGGGTCCACACTGGTGATAGAATGATAAAGTATCAGAGAGTCATCATAACCTTAGGCAAGGAATGCAGAGAACGGAACAACGAGAGTGCAGAGCACGAGGTAAATCAGCTGATAACTGAGAACACCCAGGGGACATCAGGCTGGGGCTTCTCGGTTAGAGTGAGAGGAGAGGTTGTTGCTGAGTGGGGCATCAGGCTGGGGCTTCTTGTGGATAGCAGCTGTTGAGGCCTCAATCCTCCAGGCTTTGACCTGGATCTACTGTCCTGCTCATGCCGGGGTTTAGGGCAATGAAAGAGCTGACACCATGGCTTCACAAGCTCCCATCATGGGCACATTAGTGATGGATAGAAGTGACATTTTGAAACCAATCAATGACCGCCTGCTGGATGAGGACACCGCAATAGATGAAGCAGCGATCCACAGACTGCAAAGTTTCGACATTCAACGAGGTTCGAGCGGAGTGGGGCGCATGAGAGGACGGCGCAGGAGAGTGTACAACCAGTGAACTACACGGGCCATCATCATCCATACCGTACGCCATTTGATGAGAGAGACTGAGCACCTGTAGGTATGCCCGGAGTGCAGTGACGTCGATTCTCAGAAACTATTGTTCATGTGACGTCACATTATTTAAAATTTCCTCTCCCAACCTCCACATAATGTCATATAGGGCGGCCCACATAATGTCATATAGGAGCGGCCCACATAATGGCATATAGGAGCGGCCCACATAATGTCATATAGGAGCGGCCCACATAATGTCATATAGGGCGGCCCACATAATGTCATATAGGAGCGGCCCACATAATGTCATATAGGACCAGCCCACATAATGTCATATAGGGCGGCCCACATAATGTCATATAGGAACGGTCCACATTATGTCATATAAGAACAGCTCACATAATGTCATATAAGAACGACTCACATAATGTCATATATGAACAGCCTACATAATGTCATATAGGGCGGCCCACATAATGTCATATAGGGCGGCCCACATAATGTAATATAGGAGCGGCCCACATAATGTCATATAGGACCAGCCCATATAATGTCATATAGGAACGGTCCACATTATGTCATATAAGAACGGCTCACATAATGTCATATAAGAACGACTCACATAATGTCATATATGAACAGCCCACATAATGTCATATAGGGCGGCCCACATAATGTCATATAAGAACGGCTCACATAATGTCATATAAGAACGACTCACATAATGTCATATATGAACAGCCTACATAATATTATATAGGGTGGCCTACATAATGTCATATAGGAACGGCCCACATAATGTCATATAGGGTGGCCCACATAATGTTATATAGGACCAGCCCACATAATGTTATATAGGAACGGCCCACATTATCTCATATAGGACCGGCCCACATAATGTAATATAGGACCGGCCCACATACTGTCATATTGGACCGGCCCACATTATGTCATATAGGAATCCCCTTAAGCAATTGTGGAAACAACTAATAATGAAAACCGTCAGGCGTTGCTCATGATGATAGTATGTTAGTATTCATCATACACGAGGACAGCCACAGCTGTTCAGTTAAAACGTCATGCAGAAGTCACGTGATCAATGGACAGCCACAGCTGTTAAGTTAACACGTCATGCAGGTGTCACGTGATGTGATCAATAGATGGCCACAGCTGTTAAGTTCACACGTCATGCAGAGATCACGTGATCAATGGACAGCCACAGCTGTTAAGTTCACACGTCATGCAGAAGTTACGTGATCAATGGACATACTCTAGGTTCCAGCACTTTATTGAGCAGCGAGACTGGCAGGCAGACGTCTGGAAGGACCTCGAGCCACGCCCTCTGACACACGTAGCGGAAGGGAGAGTAGACTTGTAAGGCTAGCCCGATTGGGACGTCGTCCGTTGTGAGCTTGCAGTCCAGCACAATCGTCACAGGTCCTGCACAAGATGGATTCTCTTTCAAACAAATACATTTGTCACAATCACTTTGCACGTAGACTTTGTCCCAACTTAACACATAGGTCTGACAGGCAGGGACAACTCTTGAAAAATGAATGTTGTTTAATCATGTGTGTCACTGATGCACCTCTTGACATAAGATGTGACCTTGACCTTCCATAGCTGTGTCTATGACTCACGCACGACCTACCATAGTTGTGACCTTGACTTACCAAAGTTGTCACCATGACCTACCATAGTTGTGACCTTGACTTACCAAAGTTATCACCATGACCTACCATAGTTGTGACCTTGACTTACCAAAGTTGTCACCATGACTTACCATAGTTGTGACCTTGACCTACCATAGTTGTGACCTTGACTTACCAAAGTTGTCACCATGACTTACCATAGTTGTCACCATGACTTACTAT
This sequence comes from Ariolimax columbianus, assembly GCA_036924085.1. Taxonomy (NCBI): domain Eukaryota; kingdom Metazoa; phylum Mollusca; class Gastropoda; order Stylommatophora; family Arionidae; genus Ariolimax; species Ariolimax columbianus. The sequence continues at coordinate 72,916,866 of JAVGWX010000015.1, forward strand.
AGTTGTGACCTTGACTTACCAAAGTTGTGACCATGTCTGACCAGCAGGTCTATGTTTGAGTAGATGCTCGAGATCCTGTTGAGGTATCGCTGGACCTTGTCCTTGCTGATGGCTGGAAGTCAGAGGAGGTGAACTTGTCAGTTGGGAGGGTCACTAAACGTAACGGAGGAGGAAACAATAGGAGAGAGAGAGGGACGGAGACAGAGAGAGGAGGGGCACGGGGAGAGGGGGACAGGGAGAGGAGGAGAGAGAGAGAGAGAGGGAAGGACAGAGAGAGGGACAGAGAGAGAGGGACAGAGAAAGAAGGAGAGAGAGGGAAATATAGAGAGAAAGGAAGAGAGATGGAGAGAGAGAATGACAGAGAGAGAAGGAAAGAGAGGGAGAGAGAGGGACAGAGAGAGAAGGAGAAAGAGAGGGAGAGAGAGAGATACAGAGAGAGAGGGAGAGAGAGAGGGACGAGGAGAGTGAGAGGACAACTTAACTGTCCGTTCGTCTGTCCGCACTCACGAAATACAAGACTGACTATGCACCCCCACCCACACACCAAAAAACCCACACAAACTCACCCATACACAGCCGCACACCCACTCACCCACACACCCCAACACCCACTCACCAACACACCCACTCACCCACACACCCACATAACCACACACTCACCCATACACCCACCAATCCACCCACCCACACAACACACACTTACCCACACACTCACCCACACACCCACCAATCCACCCATACAAACACCACCAACCAACCCACCCACACATCCACACAACAGGCCCACCCACCCATCCACCCATCCACACACCCTCCCACACATCCACCCACCCACACACCACCAACCCACCCACACACCCACCCACCCACACAGCCAAGCCACCCACACACCCAACCACCCACACACACAACCCACATGTGACTGACCTAGCGTCTTCCTGAGCACGCTGTGCAGATAGCCAGACTGGCGGTCTCCTGGCCTCATCCAGATAATGGGGAGCCTCATTAACTCCTTACATAGTCTTCGATCTGTGGACATCCATGCTTCAGCGTCAGCAGCACATCATCACGACAGCCACCACCACCAACATCATCACGACAGCCACCACCACCAACATCATCACGACAGCCACCACCACCAACATCATCACGACAGCCACCACCCCCAACATCATCACGACAGCCACCACCACCAACATCATCATGACAATCACCACCACCAACATTATTGCTACAACAACAATCACCAACAGCATCATAATGGCCACAACCACCACCATCACAAATAGCGGTTTGCTTATCTAGCACTACCACATCAGCCAGCACCTTCAGTGGTACCACTATCCCCATTTATGTTCTTAAACTGTCATCAAAACAAGCATCGATCCCACCATCATCACTATAACAACAACCACAACAACCAAAAGACCCATCACAACCCCACCCCACCCCATTCACAACCCTTCCTCTATAACCACCCCCACTACAACCCGTCCCAACACAACCAGCCCTAACCCGCATCACAACTACTTCCAACACAACCACCACCACCCCCCCCCCATCCCAATCATTACACCGCCCCCAACCAAACCACCACTTACCAAATCACAACCCCCCTATCACAACCCCATATCACATCCTAACATTCTAACCCCCATCAAAACTCAATAACCCAACCCCCTATCACAACCCCACAACCCCCACATCACAACCCCCTATCACAACCCCATAACCCCCACATAAAAAACCCATATAACAACCCCTATCACAACCCAATATACCAACCCCCCTATCACAACCTCACATCCCAAACTCCTATCACAACCCCACAACCCTCTAACCCAACCCCCAATCCCAACCCCCTATCACAACCCCATATCCCAACCCCATATCACAACCCCACAACCCCATATCCCAACCCCCTATCACAACCCAACCCCCTATCCCAACCCCCATCACAACTCCACAACCCCCACATCACAACCCCCTATCACAACCCCATAGCCCCCACATAAAAACCCCATATCCCAACCCCCTATCACAACCCCACAACGCACCCAATCCCAAACCCCGATTACAACTCCCTATCACAACCCCCTATCACAACCCCCTATCACAACCCCCTATCACAACCCCACAACCGCCACATCACAACCCCCCTATCTCAACCCCCTATCACAACCCCACAACCCCCACATCACAACCCCCTATCTCAACCCCCTATCACAACCACACAACCCCCACATCACAACCCCCTATCACAACCCCACAGCCGCCACATCACAAACCCCTATCCCAACCCCCTATCACAACCCCCACATCACAACCCTCCATCCAAACCCCTTATCACAACCCCACAACCCCCACATCACAACCCCATATCCCAACCCCCCTATCACAATCCCACAACCCCTACATCACAACCCCATATCCCAACCCCCTATCACAACCCCCCAACCCTCACATCCAAACCCCTTATCCCAACCCCATATCCCAACCCCTATCCCAACCCCCTATCACAACCCCACAACCTCCGCATCACAACCCCCCTATCCCAACCCCCTATCTCAACCCCCTATCCCAACCCCTTATCACAACCCCACAACTCCATCTATCACAACCCCCTATCCCAACCCTCTATCCTAACCCCAGATCACAACCCCCTATCACAACCCCTTATCACAACCCCCTATCACAACCCCCACAAAGATGAGAACCACTCAACCAACCATGACGGAACCCTGTAAAGTTGACACATTTCAGGCGCGAGTGATCCTTCCGGTTGAGAAGGCCTAAAGACAAGCTATCCATGAGAGACATGCAGTCCCCATTCTCCGCGGGGACCGTCAGGTAGTCGCTACACAACAGCTCTTCTCCTGGGATAAGGCTCTGCACAGAGGAGGATCGTGGACAGTTGTTACTGGCTTCAGTAGATGCCGTGGGGATCAGGTGAAGTGGACTGTATCAGTGATGGTGTTTTTGGTTGTGCTGGTGATGTTGTTGGTGATGATGTTGGTGATAATGTTGGTAGTAATGTTGGTGATAATGTTGGTAGTAATTTTGTTGGTGATGTTGTTGGTGATGTTGTTGGTGATGATGTTGGTGACAATATTGGTGATAATGTTGGTGATAATATTGGTAGTAATGTTGTTGGTGATGATGTTGGTGATGATGTTAGTAGTAATGTTGTTGGTGATGGTGTTGGTGATGATGTTGGTAGTAAAATTGTTGGTGATGATGTTGGTGAGGATGTTGGTGACAATGTTAGTGATAATGTTGGTAGTAATGTTGTTGGTGATGTTGGTGGTGATAATGTTGGTGATAATGTTGGTAGTAATGTTGTTGGTGATGATGTTGGTGATAATGTTGGTGATAATGTTGGTGATAATGTTGGTGATAATGTTGGTAGTAATGTTTTGGTGATGTTGTTGGTGATAATGTTGGTGATGTTGTTGGTGATAATGTTGGTGATAATGTTGGTGATAATGTTGGTGATAATGTTGGTGATAATGTTGGTGATAATGTTGGTAGTAATGTTTTGGTGATGTTGTTGGTGATAATGTTGGTAGTAATGTTGTTGGTGATGATGTTGGTGATAATGTTGGTGATAATGTTGGTGATAATGTTGGTCATAATATTGGTAGTAATATTGTTGGTGATGTTGGTGATAATGTTGGTGATAATGTTGGTAGTAATGTTGTTGGTGATGTTGTTGGTGATAATGTTGGTAGTAATGTTGTTGGTGATGATGTTGGTGATAATGTTGGTGTTAATGTTGTTTGTGATGTTGTTGGTGATGTTGGTGATAATTTTGGTTGTAATGTTGTTGGTAATGTTGTTGGAGATGATGATGTTGGTGTTGATGTTGGTGATGATGTTGGTTATGTTGGTGCCAATATTGTTGTTGGTGGTAATATTGTTGTTGGTGGTAATATTGTTGTTGGTGGTAATATTGTTGTTGGTGGTAATATTGTTGTTTGTGATGTTGTTGATTTGGATGTTGATAGTGATGTTGTTGGTGATTGTGCTGGTGATGTTGGTGGTGATGTTGTTGGTGATTTCGTTGGTGATGTTGTTGATGTTGGTGGTAGTGATGTAGTTGATAATGTTGTTGGTGGTGTTGTTGATGTTGTTGGTGATAATGTTGGTTGTGATGTTGTTGGTAGTGATGTTGTTGGTAGTGATGTTGTTGGTAGTGATGTCGTTGGTAATGTTGTTGGGGGTGATGTTGTTGGTGATGTTATTGGTGATGTTATTGGTGATGTTGTTGGTGGTGTTGGTAGTGATGTTGTTTGTGATGTTGATCATGATGTTGTTGATTTTGATGTTGGTAGTGATGTTTTTGGTTATGATGTTTTTGGTTGTGATGTTTATGGTGGGGAGGATGGTTGTGCAGTAGTGACATGGGAGGTATAAAAGATAAGAAGCCAGATGGGAGGGCCACACCTGGACATGCAACAACGGGAAGGGCCAGGTAGACACCAGATAGGTCAAGGTTTTCAGCTGTCTCTGGAGTATGGCCTCCGTCAGCAGGCACGGGTAGAGGTCAGAGGGCAGCGCGTTCGGTTTGAGCGTGTTCAGTCGCTCAGGCTGGCTCACTGTCTCGTACAGGCATACTTCTCTCAGCTTTCTGTGGGAGGAGTCAAGAGTCAGTAAGTGATAAGGGATGGAGGGAGTCAGGGAGGGATGAGGGGCGGATGGAGTCTGTGAAGGATGAGGGGTGGAGGGAGTCCGAAAGGGATGAGGGGCGGATGGAGTCAGTGAGAGATGAGGGACTGAGGGAGTCAGTGAAGGATGAGGGGCGGATGGAGTCAGTGAAGGATGAGAGGCGGATGGAGTCAGTGAGGGATGAGGGGCGGATGGAGTCAGTGAAGGATGAGAGGCGCATGGAGTCAGTGAGGGATGAGGGGCGGATGGAGTCAGTGAAGGATGAGTGACGCAGGGAGTCAATGACGGATGTGGGGCGGATGGAGTCAGTGAGGGATGAGGGGTGGATGGAGTCAGTGAGGGATGAGGGGCGGATGAAGTCAGTGAGGGATGAGGGGCGGATGGAGTCAGTGAGGGATGAGGGACGGAGGGAGTCAGTGAGGGATGAGGGGCGGATGGAGTCAGTGAAGGATGAGGGGCGGATGGAGTCAGTGAAGGATGAGGGACTGAGGGAGTGAGGGATGAGAGGCGGATGGAGTCAGGGAAGGATGAGGGGCGGATGGAGTCAATGAGGAATGAGTGACGCAGGGAGTTAGTGACGGATGAGGGGCAGATGGAGTCAGTGTGGGATGAGGGGCGGATGGAGTCAGTTAAGGATGAGGGGTGGAGGGAGTCAATGAGGGATGGAGTCAGTGAAGGATGAAGGACTGAGGGAGTCAGTGAGGGATTAGGGGTGGATGGAGTCAGTGAAGGATGAGGGGCGGATGGAGTCAGTGAAGGATGAGGGGTGGATGGAGTTAGTGAGGGATGAGTGACACAGGGAGTCAGTGAGGGATGAGGAGCTGTGAATCAGTGAGGGAAGAGAGGCAGATGGAGTCAGTGAGGGATGAGTGACGCAGAGAGTCGGTGAGGGATGATAGGCGGATGGAATCAGTGAGGGATGAGGGGCGGATGGAGTCAGTGAGGGATGAGTGACGCAGAGAGTCGGTGAGTGATGAGGGGCGGATGGAGTCAGTGAGGGATGAGTGACGCAGAGAGTCAGTGAGGGATGATAGGCGGATGGAGTCAGTGAGGAATGACGTGGATGAAGAGGTGGATCATAGACGTTGTGAGTGAGGGATGGAGAGAATGATGGAATGCGTGATTGAGTGACGGAGTGAGGGGCAAACATAATTATTCAGAGATGGGGAGAGATGGGAGCTGTCACTTTTCCAACTTAACAAAGACAGCACTTCTCCAACTAAACAAAGATAGCACTTCTCCAAACAAACAAAGTAATCACTTTTCCAACAAAACAAAGTAATCACTTTTCCAACACAACAAAGACAGTGTAACAGTTCCAGCTGGAGCATGAGCGTTTAGGGCAAGGGTGATGTTGTCAGCGACTCTGAGAACAAGGGTACCTGAATGTGTGCCAAGGTCACTCACGGTCTCGGTACTAAGTCAACAAAGGAAAACGGGGTTGGGGGAAAGAATGTGTCTAGTACAGGTAGGGGCTAGGTGCTGACCACTGGCGTTCCGATTTGGGTAGTGGGGGATTAGTGACAGACAGAGGCCAGCAGAGCTTGATGCGACATTTTGAGTGACAGGAATTCAGAGTGATGCGTTCCAATAACAACTGGACAGCTCTGATACTGCTTGAGTCTATGTAATACTAGACAAAGTTTAACTCAAGCAGACTGTCCATGGAGAGAGAAAAAGAGAGCGAAAGAGAGAGAAATAATTTAGCTAGGAGTGTTTAGCTTGCCGATTATGTAGAAGAGTGATTGAAAGGCTGTTTTACGAATGTTAGTGAGATAGAACAGGGTTGCTGAACCAGCATACGCCTTTGAGTCTTGGCCAGTCGCTCTATAGGTGTGTGTTGGGCGCCCAGTGTCTAGAAGAAATCTAAATGTGTGTTGTACGTGCAGGACACCTTGTGAACGAGGTATGTTCTGAAGAGTTACGCGAGTGTACAGATCGACTAGGAGAGATCTAGATGTGTGTGTGGTGTGTGTAGACACTGAGGGAACGATGAATGTTCCAGAGTGGGTGTATACGCAGATCGATTGAGTGTGTGGTCATATGTGGGTATAAGTTGAATATATTGAATGTATTATGTCCAGATCACCTGCCTGAGGGGATCTGAGTGTCACAGAATACGAACATGAGGACGAGTTTTTGAGAGTGTGTTGAGGGTGCAGATAAGGGGAGGGGAGTGTGCGGCTAGAACTGGATTGGGGTAGTTGGGAGCAACATCAATAGCTTCTGCTTATAAACTCCAAGTATCTATTGTATTTCTTGTGTTGTTTGTAATCACATTGCACTCACTTTAATAGTTTTTGTATGAGTATGATATCATAAATATGCCATCTGCTTCGTCCTATGTTATTTGCAGTGTGTGGTCGTGAATGATGAAGATCAATGTGGTAACTTTCTAGATAGAATAACCCCAGTGGAAACCTGGGCTTTGCTACAACAGCATCACTTTTCCAACAAAGCAAATGTGACAGTTTCAGCTGGAGTATGGGCGTTTAGGGCAGGGGAGATTTGACTGTTGACTCTAAGAACAAAGGTTGCCTGATTGGAAGTGATCTGTTTACATGTGAATGCACAGATCGCCTGATCATGGGTGAACCTATTGTATGTGAATGTACAGAACGACTAAGTACGTAGTACGATCGTGAGGACGAGTCTGTGATTGTGTGTTGAGCGTGCAGATAATGGAAGTGTAGCGGCAAGAATCTGGGAACCATAGATCGTGGCGGAAACATCAAAAGCTAGTGCTTAAAACCTAGTATTGTAGTTCAACATATATATTATGATTATTCAATTTAGATGTACATTGCTTTGTGTTGATATTATATGTTTATTTTTCTAATAAATGATATTGTTTTGTTTTACAGCTAGGATAGTGTTTACTGTTTTTGATGGTCAGGATAGTGTTTACTGTGTTTGATGGTCAGGATAGTGTTTACTGTGTTTGATGGTCAGGATAGTGTTTACTGTGTTTGATGGTCAGGATAGTGTTTACTGTGTTTGATGGTCAGGATAGTGTTTACTGTGTTTGATGGTCAGGATAGTGTTTACTGTGTGAAGGAGTGTCATGGTGTAGGTACATGTTGTGACTCTTTAGATAAGTAAACTATTCAGCTAAAACTAGATTCTACTACACAAAGACAGCATGACACCAACAAAACAAAGACAACATGATACCAACAAAACAAAGACAGCATGGCAACACCAACAAAACCACATCAGACCAATGAGAACACAACCAGGGGTCACATGTAGAAAGTAGTTCAAGCCAGGCCGGGCCCATGTGCGCAGCAGAAATACGAGCCGGGACAGGCGCTACAACAGCCAACATGTCGGCATGTGTTTATAAACAGATCGTGGACCGAATTGTCGGGAGGGGAGCGCCAGCACCAAAAATTGCTGGAACAAAACCCAAGCAGTTTACCTGCCAAGCACGGCTCCAGGACAGGTGTGTACTGATGGCGGGGTATAGCTTAGGTACACAGTGACGTAAGTGTGCTGGGCACAGCCATGTACAAGCGACGTTAGTCGATGCAGGTCGTGTGAACACATGTCTGGCACATCCCGTCCGTCAATCGGGTAATGAATTGATTAGTCCATTTTGCACCCCTTTACTCCCTAGGGGTCCTTGAAATAATTCCAGAAATAATCACAGAAACTCGAGCATCAAACCGATCTGTATAGTTACCTTTCTAGCATCGCACAACGGCCGCTTTACCGAGGGTTTCAAGCCATTTCCTCTGGGTCAAAATGGGCCCCAGTTTATTTGCCTTGGCTATCATAATGGGCCCCAGTGTACCTGCCTTGGCTATCATAATGGGCCCCAGTGTATCTATCTTGGCTATTATAACAGGCCCTAGTGTATCTGCCTTGGCTATCATAATAGGCCCCAGTGTATCTGTCTTGGCTATCATAATAGGCCCCAGTGTATCTGTCTTGGCTATCATAATAGGCCCCAGTGTATCTGCCTTGAGCCCCAGTGTATCTGTATTGGCTATCATAATGAGATCAGTCTGTTCTCTTACCCTCAAACCTGGGCCCACTGTTTGTCTCAACCAGCAACATTGGGCCACTTCAACACGTCCTCTGGAAGATGTACTGCTACAGCCTTGGGCTTTACCCAATCGAGCAGCTGACGGCAACTGTCTGTTCTCTCCTGAGTTTTCTGTCACAGGAAAGAGAGATTGCTGAACCATAGAGTCCTACCTGACAGCGAGAGTTTGTCCTACCTGACATTGGGAGTCTGTCCTAGATGAGAGTGAGTCTCTCCTACCTGACAGTGAGAGTCTGTTCTACCTGACATTGAGAGTCTGTCCTACGTGACATTGAGAGTCTGTCCTACCTGAGAGTGAGTCTGTCCTACCTGAGAGTAAGAGTCTGTCCTACCTGACAGTGAGAGTCTGTCCTATCTGAGAGTGAGTATGTCCTACCTGAGAGAGATTCTGACCTACCTGAGAGAGAGTATGTCCTACCTGACAGCGAGAGTCAATCCTACATGAGAGTGAGTCTGTCCTACCTGAGAGTGAGTCTGTCTTACCTGACATTGAGAGTATGACCTAACTGAGAGTGAGTCTGTTCTACCCGAGTGAGAGTCTGTCCTACCTGAGAGTGAGTCTGTCCTACATGAGAGAGAGTCGGTCCTACCTGAGAGTGTCTTATCTGAGAGTGATTCTGTCCTACCTGAGAGTTAAAGTCTGTCCTACCTGAGATTTAGAGAATGTCGTACCTAACAGTGAGAGTCTGTCCTACCTGAGAGTGAAAGTCTATTCTACCTGAGAGTGAGTCTGTGCTACCTGACATTAAGAGTATGTTCTACCTGAGAGTGAGTGTCCTACCCGAGAGTGAGTTTCCTACCCGAGAGTGAAAGTCTGTCCTACCTGAGAGTGAAAGTCTGTCCTACCCGAGAGTGAGTTTCCTACCCGAGAGTGAAAGTCTGTCCTACCTGAGAGTGAGTCTGTCATACCTGAGAGGGAAAGTCTGTCCTACCTGAGAGTGAGTCTGTCCTACCTGAGAGTGAAGGTCTGTTCTACCTGAGAGTGAGTCTGGCCTACCTGAGAGTGAGTGTCCTACCTGGGAGTGAAAGTCTGTTCTACTTGACCACAAGATGTGTGAATAGAACTTCGGCTCTGATGGAATGTTCAATAGAGTGACGAGAGAATGGATTGACACACTTGCTAGCACTGGGTGTCAGGTGGACTTTCATAGGGGACCCAATTATACATTTGAGAACAGAGTGTTTCCTTACCTGGGAGAACAGAGTGTTTACTTAGCTGGGAGAACAGAGTGTTCACTTACCTGGGAGAACAGAGTGTTCACTTATCTGGGAGAACAGAGTGTTCACTTACCTGGGAGAACAGATTGGTTCACTTACCTGGGAGAACAGATTGGTTCACTTACTTGAGGGGGGGGGGGACAGAGGGTTCACTTACCTGGGAGAACAGAGTGTTCACTTACCTGGGAGAACAGATTGGTTGACTTACCTGGGAGAACAGATTGGTTCACTTACCTGGGAGCACAGATGGTTCATTTACCTGGGAGAACAGATTGGTTCACTTAACTGAGAGAACAGAGTGTTCACTTACCTGGGAGAACAGAGTGTTCACTTACCTGGGAGAACAGATCGGCTCGCCATTGATGTCTTTGACAAATCCGAGCTTCCCTTGAGAGTCTCTGTAGAGATGGTAGACGAAATGGCCCTCCGTCATCCAGGGCGGGTGACGCCTGAGGCTCGCGTCATAGCTGTCGTAGTTGTTGGTGCTGGCCTCCAGCTGGTTGAAGTCTACACTCGTGTAGTCCAGCTCGTTCATGGCGTCCGTCATTGCCATGGCAACAGTTAGCTGACACTACACACTATGGTTCTGGCTCGGCTTTGTACGTTTAGGATGTCATTGTTTGGCTACCATCGACCCGACAACTGCTGGCACTGATCGGATTATAGCACGGTTACTAGCACGACTTCTGGCACTAGTCGGACTATAGCACTGTTACTAGCACGACTTCTGGCACTTAACGGATTATAGCACTGTTACTATCACGACTTCTGGCACTGGTTGTACTATAGCACTGTTACTATCACGACTTCTGGCACTGGTCGGACTATAGCACTGTTACTAGCACAACTCCTGCGGAACAGCAAAACAAAAGATAACAATGAAGAAAAATAAACTCAGATCAGAGAGAGTCACTGGAAGTTGTGGTCAGGAGAGATTGGATGTAAAGTAGTCAGTGCGCATGTGAGGGGAGCGTTGAATGTTACTGATATACTGCCAGGACAACAACACCATCTGACTAACAGAAGGTCACCATCTGACCAACAGAAGGTCACCATCTGACCAACAGAAGGTCACCATCTGACCAACAGAAGGTCCCCATCCGACCAACAGAAGGTCCCCATCTGACCAACAGAAGGTCACCATCTGACCAACAGAAGGTCCCCATCTGACCAACAGAAGGTCACAATCTGACCAACAGAAGGTCACCATCTGACCAACAGAAGGTCCCCATCTGACCAACAGAAGGTCCCCATCTGACCAAGAGAAGGTCCCCATCTGACCAACAGAAGGTCCCCATCTGACCAACAGAAGGTCCCTATCTGACCAACAGAAGGTCCCCATCTGACCAACAGAAGGTCCCCATCTGACCAACAGAAGGTCACAATCTGACCAACAGAAGGTCACCATCTGACCAACAGAAGGTCACCATCTGACCAACAGAAGGTCCCCATCTGACCAACAGAAGGTCCCCATCTGACCAACAGAAGGTCTCCATCTGACCAACAGAAGGTCCCCATCTGACCAACAGAAGGTCCCCATCTGACCAACAGAAGGAGTTTTACGAAATGAAGCTGTAGTAGAACAACCCAACAGACACCAGGTCTCTCTGACCGAAGCAGTATAGCCACAAAAAGTGCATCTCCCCACGCTGCTCCATTGCGTACACATAAATATTTGTTGTTAAAACCCCGCATGTGTACATAGAGTATGTAACTACCATTGCTGATGTACGACACGTAACCACGACCAAGCCATGGCTGAACTCACGATCTATGAAACACGTAAGCCAGGATAGAGTAGACCAAGCCATGGCTGAACTCACAATCATTGGTCACAAACTTCACAGATAATCCAGAGAAATGACCACACAAAACTGTCTTAGAGAATATTCCTTGCCATTCTGGTGTGAAACCATGCACTGCTGGCACGTTCAGAGTCCATCGCTCGCGCTGTGTAACGGCTTTTGCAAGCGTTCACGAGATTAAGGCGCGAGGAGAGAGTGATCTCACTGGAGTTGTTCCAGCACGCGTAACCTTGGACCTCATGACATTTGCATATTTGTTATTCAACAACTAACAACAAACACATCAGATAACGGGGCATGGGTTGGAAGAGGCTAACACTTTTCTGAGCGCCCTGGCACTGTCTGACACAACCCAACAAACACACCTGCATGCTCTGGCACGTCATATCAACTCTCGGACACATCTAACACAATCTATTAATCTTGGGGGGGGGGGGGGGAATTAGAGAGGGTGGGGGGGGGGGGGGTGGTACAAGGTGGGAGGGGACTACCTGTTCAGTTGTTGTTGCTAATAGTCGCTCTGAAATCGTCATAAATGTGTGCGTATGTGCCTATGTGTGAATGTGAGATGAATACTTATACACAAAACACTTTAAATACATACACGTAACACACCACACACACGTAACACATGAAACACACACCAAAAACAGACACACATCAAACACACACATCACACACATATCAAACCCACATCAAACACCAACACACATCAACCACACATCATACACACATCAAACACACACTAAATACACATCAAAAGCATGTAACACACCAAATACACATCAGACACATCAAACACACATCAGACACATCAAACACACATCAAGTACACATGAAACACAAACACACATCAAAAACACACATCACACACATCAACCCCACATCAGACACACATCAAATACACATTAAATACACATCAAACACACGTAACACATCAAGTACACATCAGATACATTGAACACACATCATACACACATCAAACACACGTAACACATCAAATACACATCAAACACACATCATGGGACGGCGTGGGCTAGTGGTTAAGTGGCACGGCTCACAACCAGAAGGTGATGGGTTCGATGCTGACCACAGCATCGGTCGTTACCCCGGGGAAGCAAATCCTTAGAAAATGGCTTAGGAAACAGACCCTTACATTAAATGCATGCTGAAGTCGGATGCACCGGGCCGACCGGCGCAAAATAAAAACCACAATTCAACGCACATCCACCTTCCGGAATGGGGAAGTAAGGAGAACGCAACAAACAAAAAACACATCAAACACCGACGCACATCAAAGACACACATCACACATCAAACACATCAACCACACATCAGACACACATTAAATACACATCAAACACACGTAACACATCAAATACACATCAGACACACATCAAACACACATAAAACACACATCAAAGACACACATCACACATCAAACACATCAACCACCCATCAGACACACATTAAATACACATCAAACACACGTAACACATCAAATACACATCAGACACACATCAAACACACATAAAACACACATCAAATACACATCAAACACACATCAAACACACATCAGTCATATCAAAGACACATCAAAAGCACATCAAAGACAAATCAAAACCACATCAAAGACACATCAAAGACACATCAAAAACACATCAAAACCACATCAAAGACACATCAAAGACACATCAAAGACACACCAAAACCACATCAAAGACACATCAAAGACACATCAAAGACACATCCTGAAAGCGTTATGCCACAGCACGACCCGAAGCTTAGCCTAGGTAACCAGTCACGCTGCCAGCTAGCGGTATGTGTGTTTCTTGGAGATCGAGTCCGTACACTCTCGCGCTGCCTTCTTCACACCCACAGGTAGACACGTGTCACTGTCTCGCGCAGGCAGGCAGGTGAGGTTCTAGCCGAGAGTGTCGATACCTTTCAAGTTTACCTGAAAACGATTTGTGTACGTTCAGACTTAGCTCTAAGGTTTGAGTCAGTCACATGACTGAGTGGCACAAGATGACTGATGTGAACTACAGTCGGTAGATAACTGGATGACACAAGATGACTGATGTGAACTAGAGAACAGTAAATAACACAAAATGACTGGATGACACAAGATGACTGGATGACACAAGATGACTGGATGGCACAAGATGACTGGACGACACAATATGACTGATGTGAACTAGAGAACAGTAAATAACACAAGATGACTGGATGGCACAAGATGACTGGATGGCACAAGATGACTGGACGACAAGATATGACTGATGTGAACTAGAGAACAGTAAATAACACAAGATGACTGGACGACACATTATGACTGATGTGAACTAGAGAACAGTAAATGACACAATATGACTGGATGACACAAGATGACTGGAAGACACAATATGACTGATGTGAACTAGAGAACAGTAAATAACACAAGATGACTGGATGACACACGATGACTGGATGACACAAGATGACTGGATGACACAAGATGACTGGATGACACAAGATGACTGGATGACACAAGATGACCGGATGACACAAGATGACTAGATGACACAAGATGACTGGATGACATAAGTTTTATCTGTTGCTTCTAACGAAAACCACGACAGCTGTCAGAAAGTCTGATCGAGTTAGATCTAGAACTTCCTGAGCAGTTTGTACCAGTATCCATGCCCACAGCTCGCCTAAGACTTTACGAGAAAACATCCACAGACAGTTGAACACAGCCCCATGCCCAAAGCTCGCCTAAGACTTGACGAGAAAACATCCACAGACAGTTGAACACAGCCCCATGCCCACAGCTCGCCTAAGACTTGACGAGAAAACATCCACAGACAGTTGAACACAGCCCCATGCCCACAGCTCTGCTTAGACTCGGCAAGAGAAAATCCACAAACAGTGGTCGCTTCCTGACCTGATCGTGAGTTCTGCGTCTTTGTGTCTGGTGCCAATATCGGCAGGTGTACAAGACCGTAAGCCCACACAGTTTACGCAAAACCGATGGAAACTAAAGCTTTTGCCAAACTCAGGTGCGTGCGGCGCGCGTGCTGGTAGCGAGCGCCAGGTTCACTATGACCTACCACCTGTCTACAAATAAACTCCCTTCACCCCTTGCCCTACCCTCCGTCCCTTGCCCTACCCCCTCACCAGTTGCCCTACCCCCGTCCCTTGCCCTACCCCCGTCCCTTGCCCTACCCCCTCACCCCTTGCCCTACCCCCTCACCCCTTGCCCTACCCCCTCATCCCTTGCCCTACCCCCTCACCCCTTGCCCTACCCCTTGCCCTACCCCCTCATCCCTTGCCCTACCCCTCACCCCTTGCCCTACCCCCTCACCCCTTGCCCTACCCCCTCACTCCTTGCCCTACCCCCTCATCCCTTGCCCTACCCCTCACCCCTTGCCCTACCCCCTCACTCCTTGCCCTACCCCCTCATCCCTTGCCCTACCCCTCACCCCTTGCCCTACCCCCTCATCCCTTGCCCTACCCCTCACCCCTTGCCCTACCCCCTCACCCCTTGCCCTACCCCCTCACCCCTTGCCCTACCCCTCACCCCTTGCCCTACCCCCTCACCCCTTGCCCTACCCCTCACCCCTTGCCCTACCCCCTCACCCCTTGCCCTACCCCTCACCCCTTGCCCTACCCCCTCATCCCTTGCCCTACCCCTCACCCCTTGCCCTACCCCCTCACCCCTTGCCCTACCCCTTGCCCTACCCCCTCATCCCTTGCCCTACCCCTCACCCCTTGCCCTACCCCCTCACCCCTTGCCCTACCCCCTCACCCCTTGCCCTACCCCCTCACCCCTTGCCCTACCCCCTCATCCCTTGCCCTACCCCCTCATCCCTTGCCCTACCCCTCACCCCTTGCCCTACCCCCTCACTCCTTGCCCTACCCCCTCATCCCTTGCCCTACCCCTCACCCCTTGCCCTACCCCCTCATCCCTTGCCCTACCCCTCACCCCTTGCCCTACCCCCTCACCCCTTGCCCTACCCCCTCACCCCTTGCCCTACCCCTCACCCCTTGCCCTACCCCCTCACCCCTTGCCCTACCCCCTCATCCTTTGCCCTACCCCCTCATCCCTTGCCCTACCCCCGTCCCTTGCCCTACCCCCTCATCCCTTGCCCTACCCCCGTCCCTTGTCCTACCCCCGTCCCTTGCCCTACCCCTTCCCTCACTCCCCCTCTTTCTCCCCCCTCTCCGTCTGCCGCACGTTATCTGCTCCATCAATATTGTCGTAAGACGGAGTAGCATCAAGCAGATCATAGGAACACGGACAGAGTCAACCGTTTTGTTTGGAATACAGGACAATAGATGCAGGTCAATCATACGGCACTACTGGTTCCTCGCAGGCGGCCAACATGCACACTTGTGCAGTGGATGATAATAATTACAATATTTTATTACCGGTGAGGTTGCTAGCCCTATGCATGACCCTCTGTAGGCACCTTTTGGATATACTTGGCATGTTTCAGTGGGTCTGGCCAGTTGTGACCCCTAGTTTCTGACCAGCGTCCACCGACTAGTACCATCAGAATGACCATTGACCAGCGTCCACCGACTAGCACCATCAGAATGAACATTGACCAGCGTCCACCGACTAGCACCATCAGAATGACCATTGACCAGCGTTCATCGATTTGCACCATCAGAATGACCATTGACCAGCATCCACCGACTAGCACCATCAGAATAACCATTGACCAGCATCCACCGACTAGCACCATCAGAATGACCATTGACCAGCTAGATACTAGCGAGGGCAAAACGCACCCACTTGATAGACATGCATGTCGTAACATGCCACAAAAGAGAGTTGTGCATGCAGGTAGTAAGTTCATTGTATTGAACAAATGTCTACACGAACCGCGACTGTTGAAGTACACAAAGCGCTATGTTGCAGGGTTCCTAAAGGAGTGCAGCTGCATAATTGCGCCTATACTCCGGCAGCAGCATAAAAGAGACTAGACAGGCCAATCAGACAAGCGGTCTAAATGGGATCTGTAGACATCAACAGCGAACAATACACACGAGATCTACCCAGTACCCATACAGGTAACCCTGTACTCATCGAGGTAACTATGTACTCATCCAGGTAACCATGTACTCATCCAGGTAACCATGAACTCATCCAGGTAACCATGAACTCATCCAGGTAACCATGAACTGATCCAGTTTACCATGAACTCATCCAGGTAGCCATGAACTCATCTAGGTAACCATGTACTCATCCAGGTAACCATGAACTCATCCAGGTAACCATGAACTCATCCAGTTAACAATGAACTCATCCAGGTAACCACTATCTCATCCAGGTAACCATCTACTCATCCAGGCAACCATGATCTCATACATGTAACCATGTACTCATCCAGATAACCATGAACTCATCCATGTAACCATGTACTCATCCAGGTAACCATGAACTCATCAAGGTAACCATGAACTCACCCAGGTAACCATGAACTCATCCAGGTAGCCATGAACTCATCCAGGTAACCATGTACTCATCCAGGTAACCATGAACTAATCCAGGTAACCATGGTCTCATCCAGATAACCATGAACTCATCCAGGTAGCCATGAACTCATCTAGGTAACCATGTACTCATCCAGGTAACCATAAACTCATCCAGGTAACCATGAACTCATCCAGTTAACCAGAGAAAAGACGACTTCAGGGATTAGATGAGAAAACTTTCGAGAGAGACGATCAGTGGAGAGCAGGGGGCAGAGTGAGGCAGATTTGAGTTGAGATTAAGGCGACGGAGAGGACGTTTGAGATAGACACGCAGCAAGCGAGGTAACTACCCTCATTTTATGTAGTGGTGATGATTACAAGTCATCCCATTCATCATATTGACGCAGTCCCACCGATCACGTCGACATCACCTTGATCACGTGAATGTAAGTCGCCAGTCGCAGCTAGAGGCAGTTTTACAGTGATCCCATGGATCATATTTGATGGAGTCTATCGTCACCACGTCGAAACCACTTTGATCTACCGCCGAGCAGATGAACAAGGCCACGGATGCCAAACCTGGGCTTAGAACCTACGTACTATACGATTAGCGGCAATCAGCAACTAAGTTCGATCGCAGCAGGCCAGATCAACAGACCAGATTAGGAGATCAGATTAGGAGACCAGATTAGGAGACCAGATCAGCAGACCAGATTAGGAGGCCAGATTAGCCGACCAGATTACGAGACCAGATAAGCAGACCAGATTAGGAGAGCAGAATAGCAGACCAGAATAGAAGACCAGATTAGGAGACCAGATCAGTAGACCAGATTAGTAGACCAGATTAGGAGACCATATTAGGAGACCAGATCAGCAGACACGATTAGGAGACCAGATCAGAAGACCACATCAGCAGGCCAGATTAGCAGACCAAATTAGGAGACCAGGTTAGGAGACCAGATTAGCAGACCAGATTAGGAGACCAGATTAAGAAACCAGATCAGCAGACCAGATTAGGAGACCAGATTAGGAGACCAGATTAGCAGACCAAATTAGGAGACCAGATTAGGAGACCAGATTAAGAAACCAGATCAGCAGACCAGATTAGGAGACCAGATTAAGAAACCAGATCAGCAGACCAGATTAGGAGACCAGATTAGGAGACCAGATTAGCAGACCAAATTAGGAGACCAGGTTAGGAGACCAGATTAGCAGACCAGAGTAGCAGACCAGATTAGGAGACCAGATTAAGAAACCAGATCAGCAGACCAGATTAGGAGACCAGATTAGGAGACCAGATTTGCAGACCAAATTAGGAGACCAGGTTAGGAGACCAGATTAGCAGACCAGATTAGGAGACCAGATTAGGAGACCAGATTAAGAAACCAGATCAGCAGACCAGATTAGGAGACCAGATTAGGAGACCAGATTAGCAGACCAGATTAGGAAACCAGATTAGCAGGCCAAATCAGCAGACCAGATCAGCAGACCATATTAGGAGACCAGATTAGGAGACCAGATTAGCATACCAGATTAGGAGACCAGATTAGGAAACCAGATTAGCAGACCAGATTAGGAGACCAGATTAGGAGACCAGATCAGCAGATTAGATTAGGAGTCCAGATCAGGAAACTAGATTAGGAGACCAGATTAGGAGAATAGGCTATCGTGACGTATAAATGGTTAGAGAAAGAATTTCAGTTGTTAGAGAGTTTATAGTTGTCAGTGTTAGATGATTAAATAAACTGTTGTATTGTGTTTATATTTAGTGTTACTTGAATTTGTTTAGAGTGAGTGTAGAGTGAAATAGAATCGAGCAGACACCTTTACCGTCTGGGACAGAGCTCCATCGACCAAATCTGGTACACACACATTAGGCAAAGATGAAGGTTCTGTCGATGATAGATAAGAGTAGTCCTAGTGAATCGTTGTTCTTCTAGGACATATGACACACATAATGAGGACTTCAACTCTAGGACCTCTTTGAGGACAGAACATCAGTCTCGCGTTATCTGAAAAGAAAGAGAACATGTAGAGGTAAACAAAACAGCCTCTCCCACAATCCCTTGTTGTAAACAATGGCTGCTAATGAATGCTAACTGGGACGACCTAAGACCATGCAATTATGGGACAGTTCAAGAGACATTGACCCTTAACCCCAAATATTTGACCCGAGTCAAAAGCCGATCAAACAGTAAACAAACCCATTGTTGTCGTGGAGGGTTGAGTGGTGATGGTCGTTGCGTAAGAGCACTGTCAGTCGAGCTTTCAATGGCGACACACTCTTTGTGTCGTCCGTTGACGGCCAGATCGAGGTGTGACTGTCTTAGTTCGTGGGAAGACATTTGTAGACCTCACAAAAACATGAAATCAGGTCAACAAAGGTGTCATTGTGCTGCAATCTTTTGTTCCGTCTCTGCGGAGAACAATCCGAATTGTTGTTTGTGAAACGTGCAGTTTACAGTTGTTTGTCTAACGTTTCTGTCCTGGCTTGAAAGTTGCTTGCCCAGCCCTCACAACCTGCGCGTCTACTGTCAACTTTCAAGTCAACTCGCCTTTTTAAGTTGTTTATTACCTCTAAGACACCCTCACAAAAAGAGTGCTTTGTCCTCTCCCCCCCCAGATCTGTCACCCGAATAAATGGCTCTCCCCACCCAGATCTGACACACAAATAAATGGCTCTCCCCACCCAGATCTGACACACAAATAAATGGCTCTCCCCACCCAGATCGGACACACGAATAAATGGCTCGCTCCACCCAGATCTGACACACGAATAAATGGCTCTCTCCACCCAGATCTAACACACGAATAAATGGCTCGCTCCACCCAGATCTGACACACGAATAAATGGCTCTCTCCACCCAGATCTGACACACGAATAAATGGCTCTCTCCACCCAGATCTGATATAAAAATAAATGGCTCTCTCCACCTAAATCAGACACAAGTATAAATGGCTCTCTCTACCCAGATCTGATATAAGAATTAATGGCTCTCTCCGCCCAGATCTGACACAAGTATAAATGGCTCTCTCCACCCAGATCTGACACACGAATAAATGGCTCTCTCCCCCAGATCTGACACACGAATAAATGGCTCTCTCCACCCAGATCTGACACACGAATAAATGGCTCTCTCCACCCAGATCTGATATAAAAATAAATGGCTCTCTCCACCTAAATCAGACACAAGTATAAATGGCTCTCTCTACCCAGATCTGATATAAGAATTAATGGCTCTCTCCGCCCAGATCTGACACAAGTATAAATGGCTCTCTCCACCCAGATCTGACACACGAATAAATGGCTCTCTCCCCCAGATCTGACACATGAATAAATGGCTCTCTCCACCCAGATCTAACACACGAATAAATGGCTCTCTCCACCCAGATCTGACACACGAATAAATGGCTCTGTCCCTCAGATCGGACACAAGTATAAATGGCTCTCTCCACCCAGACTTAATATAAAAATAATGATCTCCCCACGCAGCTCTGATAGACCCGTCACTTCAAATGTAAAGTACATGTTTTAACCACTTTCCTAATCTGTTCATTACTAGTCTTAACCAGTTGTCTCAAGATTTTCTGGCCTGGTCGAGCATACGACCTGTCGCTGCCTACCTGAAGGTCATGAACCCTGACCCCGCTCATCCACCATTCAACGTTAGGCACCTTTCTGTACCAGGCGCGATAGCACGAGCGTGTGTGTCGGGGGTGGTCACACACTGACACTGTCCTACCCATACGCACACATGCTCCAACACATACATACACACGCCCGCACACACAGAGTCACACATGTAGCAGCCCCAGCTGGCTGACCTACCCTAGCAGATGGTGCGAGTGGTCTGCACTGACTATATTCTCACTTCCAACAAATTAATTATAACACGAAATGAAATGAAAACACATTAATGACACTTTAATTCTACACGTTCACAACTGACTCCCCAATCTTCACTCAAAACAAAACCTGTCTGGCTGTAAAATAGGAAACGAGATATGAACTAAAACTAAACTAAAATAACCTTGATTACGAACTGTAACTTGATAGTCGCTGTGGAAACTGACGACGTGTTCCTTTGCTGTTTGCTCTCCGTGTTCCTCCTCTGTTTGCTCTCCAATCTCTGGATGATTCTGGCTCCCCTAGCTAGTTATTTCCACAACTTTTTTTCCAACATCTCGAACCTAAGTTTTCTCCTTGACATTTAATAAAAACCGACTAATAGCATTCGTCACTACCGATCATGCTGTAACGGGCGTCGAGGCGTCTAGGCGTTAGGTAAGGTTACGTAGTTTTTAACATCTGCGTGGCTTGGAAACCACTGATTTGCATTCCAATCATTCCGATGTCTAGATTTGAGTACACCTATACTGGCTAACTTTGTTAGTTTTCATTTTATAAGGAACAACTGAATGGCTACTGATTATAAATTCTCCCACCCTTTCTAACTTTAATACAACATGTTTAAAATCGTATCAATAATAAATATATACAGATAAGATCTGTTACACACGGACGCGCGCGCGCACACACACATCAGCATACTCACACACACATACGCTCACATACGCAAACACACGCACAAACACGCACACACATACATACATGCCCTCTCACACATACATACACTTTCACATATACATAAAAACACTCAAACATACAAACACTCTCAAACATACAAACACTCTCACACATACATACACTCTCATACATACA
The DNA here is from genome assembly GCA_036924085.1 of Ariolimax columbianus. Classification (NCBI taxonomy): domain Eukaryota; kingdom Metazoa; phylum Mollusca; class Gastropoda; order Stylommatophora; family Arionidae; genus Ariolimax; species Ariolimax columbianus. Next base: position 72,938,797 of record JAVGWX010000015.1, read on the forward strand.
TACAAACACTCTCATACATACACACACTCTCAAACATACATACACTCTCATACATACATACAAACACTCTAATATATTCATACAAACACTCTCAAACATACCTACAAACACTCTTAAACATACATACAAACCCAAACATACATACAAACTCAAACATACTGTGGCAGCGAATGCTTTTAAGTTGAGTATTTTACTTATTTTAGAGTTACAACATATACCTGCACAACGACACGACTTGACCCTAGAGTTACAACATATATCTGCACAACGCGACGACTTGACCTTAGAGTTACAACATATACCTGCACAGCGACACGACTTGACCTTAGAGTTACAACATACATCTGCACAACGCCACGACTTGACCTTAGAGTTACAACATATACCTGCACAACGAGACGACTTGACCTTAGAGTTACAACATATACCTGCACAACGCCACGACTTTAACACAGAAAAACACAGTAAACACTATAGCTGACCATAAAACAAAAGGATATCGTTTATTAACAAGCAAACTTGTTGCACAATATTAACAAAAGCAAGGAGCTTCTAAACTAAATAATCATAATATATATATTTAACTACAACAGAAAATACAAGCAAATCCTATTGATGTTACTTCAGTAATACCATATAAAAACACAGATTCCAAGTCTATGCCTACAACAATAAAACTTGATAACCTCAATAATTATTCTAGCCACAACTTAATGACTCCAGTTAGCTTGCTGTTCTCTACCTGCGCCCTCAACACACAATCAAAGACTGGTCTTCACGATCAGATCACGTACTCAGGCGATCTGTGCATTCACATATAATCACATCACTTCACATACTCAGGTGATCTGTGCATCCACATATAATCAGATCACTTCACATACTCATGTGATCTGTACATTCTTATATAATCAGATCACTTCACATACTCAGGTGATCTGTGCATTCACATATATATAATCAGATCCCTTCGCATACTCAGGTGTTCTGTGCATTCACATATAATCACATCACTTCACATACTCAGATGATCTGTGCATCCACATATAATCAAATCACTTCACATACTCATGTGATCTGTGTATTCTCATATAATCAGATCACTTCACATACTCAGGTGATCTGCGCATCCACATATCATCAAATCACTTCACATACTCAGGTGAACTGTGCATCCACATATAATCAGATCACTTCACATACTCAGGTGCTCTGTGCATCCACATATAATCAGATCACTTTACATACTCAGGTGATCTGTGCATTCACATATAATCAGATCACTTCACATACTCAGGTGATATGTGCATTCACATATAATCAGATCACTTCACATACTCAGGCGATCTGTGCATTTACATATAACCAGATCACTTCACATACTCAGGTGATCTGTACACTCACATATAATCAGATTACTTCACATACTCAGGTGATCTATACACTCACATATAATCAGATCACTTCCCATACTCAGGTGATCTGTACACTCACATATAATCAGATCACTTCACATACTCATGTGATCTGTACACTCAGATATAATCACATCACTTCACATACTCAGGTGATCTGTACATTCACATATAATCAGATCACTTCACATACTCATGTGATCTGTACACTCACATATAATCAGATCACTTCACATACTCAGGTGATCTGTACACTCACATATAATCACATCACTTCACATACTCAGGTGATCTGTACACTCACATATAATCAGATCACTTCACATACTCATGTGATCTGTACATTCTTATATAATCAGATCACTTCACATACTCAGGTGATCTGTGCATTCACATATATATAATCAGATCCCTTCGCATACTCAGGTGTTCTGTGCATTCACATATAATCACATCACTTCACATACTCAGATGATCTGTGCATCCACATATAATCAAATCACTTCACATACTCATGTGATCTGTGTATTCTCATATAATCAGATCACTTCACATACTCAGGTGATCTGCGCATCCACATATCATCAAATCACTTCACATACTCAGGTGATCTGTGCATCCACATATAATCAGATCACTTCACATACTCAGGTGCTCTGTGCATCCACATATAATCAGATCACTTTACATACTCAGGTGATCTGTGCATTCACATAAAATCAGATCACTTCACATACTCAGGTGATCTATACACTCACATATAATCAGATCACTTCCCATACTCAGGTGATCTGTACACTCACATATAATCAGATCACGTCACATACTCATGTGATCTGTACACTCAGATATAATCACATCACTTCACATACTCAGGTGATCTGTACATTCACGTATAATCAGATCACTTCACATACTCAAGCGATCTGTACACTCGTGTAACAATTCAGAACACACATCGTTCACAAAATGTCCTGCACATTCAACACACATTCAGTTCTCCTGCAATTCACAGGGTGTCCATCACAAGCACCTATATAGCTCGATTGGCCACCCTCGAGGTGTATGATGCGACAACCACCCTGTAAACTTGAGGTGTATGATAGACAACCAACCACCCTCTAAACTCGAGGTGTATGATGGGACAACTAACCTGTAAACTTGAGGTGTATGATGGATAACCAACCTGTAAACTTGAGGTGTATGATGGGACAACCACCCTGTAAACTTGAGGATTATGATGGACAACCAACCACCCTCTAAACTCGAGGTGTATGATGGGACAACTAACCTGTAAACTTGAGGTGTATGATGGACAACCACCCTGTAAACTTGAGGTGTATGATGGACAACCAACCACCCTGTAAACTTGAGATGATTGATGGACAACCAACTTGTAAACTTGAGGTGTATGATGGACAACCACCCTGTAAACTTGAGGTGTATGATGGACAACCACCCTGTAAACTTGAGGTGTATGATGGACAACCAACCACTCTGTAAACTTGAAGTGTATGATGGGACAACCACCCTGTAAACTTGAGGTGTATGATGGGACAACCGACCTGTAAACTTGAGGTGTATGATGGGACAACCACCCTGTAAACTTGAGGTGTATGATGGAACAACCACCCTGTAAACTTGAGGTGTATGATGGACAATCACACTGTAAACTTGAGGTGTATGATGGACAACCAACCACCCTGTAAACTTGAGGTGTATGATGGACAACCAACCAACCTGTAAACTTGAGGTGTATGATGGACAACCACCCTGTAAACTTGAGGTGTATGATGGACAACCACCCTGTAAACTTGAGGTGTATGATGGACAACCACCCTGTAAACTTGAGAAGTATGATGGACAACCACCTTGTAAACTTGAGGTGTATGATGGGCAATCACCCTGTAAACTTGAGGTGTATGATGGACAACCAACCAACCTGTAAACTTGAGGTGTATGATGGACAACCACTCTGTAAACTTGAGGTGTATGATGGACAACCACCTGTAAACTTGAGAAGTATGATGGACAACCACCCTGTAAACTTGAGGTGTATGATGGACAACCACCCTGTAAACTTGAGGAGTATGATGGACAACCACCCTGTAAACTTGAGGAGTATGATGGACAACCAACCACCCTGTAAACTTGAGATGTATGATGGACAACCAATCACCCTGTAAACTTGAGGTGTATGATGGACAACCAACCACCCTGTAAACTTGAGGTGTATGATGGACAAACAACCACCTTGTAAACTTGAGGTGTATGATGGGACAACCACCCTGTAAACTTGAGGTGTATGATGGAACAACCACCCTGTAAACTTGAGGTGTATGATGGACAATCACACTGTAAACTTGAGGTGTATGATGGACAACCAAGCACCCTGTAAACTTGAGGTGTATGATGGACAACCAACCAACCTGTAAACTTGAGGTGTATGATGGACAACCACCCTGTAAACTTGAGGTGTATGATGGACAACCACCCTGTAAACTTGAGGAGTATGATGGACAACCACCCTGTAAACTTGAGAAGTATGATGGACAACCACCTTGTAAACTTGAGGTGTATGATGGACAATCACCCTGTAAACTTGAGGTGTAGGATGGACAACCAACCAACCTGTAAACTTGAGGTGTATGATGGACAACCACCCTGTAAACTTGAGAAGTATGATGGACAACCACCCTGTAAACTTGAGGTGTATGATGGACAACCACCCTGTAAACTTGAGGAGTATGATGGACAACCACCCTGTAAGCTTGAGGAGTATGATGGACAACTAACCACCCTGTAAACTTGAGATGTATGATGGACAAACAACCACCTTGTAAACTTGAGGTGTATGATGGGACAACCACCCTGTAAACTCGAGATGTATGATGGACAACCAACCACCTTGTAAACTCTCTTACTTCCAGGCTCACTCCCGATCTCCAAGTCAGTCTGTCTATTTTGTTTATTTGTTCGTTATTTTACGTGTTTGCCTCACTAGTTTCTACTGGCGGAGGCGCGCCTATTTCACCAAAGACCGAAATAAATTGAGTGATATTAAGAAGTATAAACCAGTGCTTAGATGTACGTATGCATCTGTATTTACCTATGCTAGGTTTGTGCGCTCTCAGAAACCAGCCCAACCAAAGTGCAATGGAAGGGTCTCACCCTTGTAAAAGTTGTACAATTTTTTTATTTTTTTTATTTTATGTGTTTGCCTCACTAGTTTCTACTGGCGGAGGCGCGCCTATTCCACCCCAGACCGCAGTCAATTTGGGCGATATTAAGACGCATAAACCAGTGCTTGGATGCGTGTGTGTATCTGTTTGTACCTAGCCTGGTATTTCCGTGATGTTCCTCCCGTTGTTCCTCGCTTTTGATGTTCCTAGTTGTCCGCCGTAGGTATTTGCATAAATATGCACAATAGTTTTCCTGGGACCATTTTTATTTTCTGTCATACTTGATTCGGATCTCTTTTTTTTTGTTTCCCGATTTCTTTCTTTCTTTTCTTTTTTTTCCCCTCTTCTTTTTTTTTTCTTTCTATTTTATAAAAAAATATAAAACCCCCTCATACATTTTATACACAATTATGAAGATAGCAGTGTAGTGAGGTGTACAACGAGAATGAATGAGATGGAATGATTGGGAAATATAACAAACAATATACTTGATACATAAGGATTAAGAGTACAATATAAATTAATTGAAAAGTGTCTTCCTTGGTGTATCAGGTTTTGCCTGCTCTCATATTTTTCCATCGCATTCATGTACTCCAACTTGTAAGCGATTCACTGATTTGTGTGTCACCTTGTAGATCCCTCATCTCACCTGTGCCCTCTAGCTCTCGCAGTCAATTATGTGTTGAATGTGTGGTAGGCTCAGGAACAGAAGAACAATAGAAAGGTAGATAATTGATTAAATAATTATAGATAAAAAAGGTTGATGTAGTAGTAGTATAATTATATTAAGTGTAGATATATAGTGGTGAGGATGCCCGCAGAAGGGATATACATATATAAACCTATAAATACATACATAAGTGTAAATTAAAATGTCCACATATATATATACTCATACGTACATATCTACACACCTACATATCTACACACCTACATATGTGCACATCTACATGTGTGCACACTGTAGCGTTCGTGATTTGTCACACCCACTTGCTACATAACCGATGGGCTAATTGTAGTGTGAGTCCGTTACATCATCAGTCGACGCATCTTCCCACTGAATCCAGAAGCATCGACCACCGATCACCACGTTCAAGGCACAGGCGACACAGAAACTGTGGCCAAGCTAGAGCAATCCACCGAGTCTATCGCCACATGGGCACCTGTGTGTTAATTTACCCACGGACAACAATAGGTCAAATTTAGTAGAATGTAACCACACGAAGCACCACATTTTTAAGTCGCGAGGTATACCACTGTCATTTTCAGATCCAACTCCGCACGTGGAAAATGGACCTCCTGCACCGCAGGAGAATAACCCCGTGTGCAGTCATCGCAGGAAAGACGAATCTTACGCATCGTCGGACTGCGCACCAAACAAAGTGTCAAGACCTGCTATGTCACCAACAGCCCACCAAGAACGCTTAGAGATGGTCGCACATGTCAGCAGGGCATTTCTGCTCGCTCCGGCACATGGCTAGAGAGTACACGTCTGTACTACAGGGAGACCACTCTCTTCATGTATTGAGCAAAGAGATGAATGGTATTGCCTTCCGTAAATCAGAGCCAGGAGCTGCCAATAATGCTGCCATAAAATGGGACATCCACCTCCGTGAGGCTTGTGCAAATTCATCAATTGCCCACAAAACTCACAACCCAGCATCAAGGTCTCTTTTGGGTAAAAAAACAAAACAAAAAAAAACACAAACAAACAACTAAGTGACAGCTGTACACACAGTTATTTTGGTATGGAAGACTGTGTGGTCATAGAATTTCAGAAAGGGTGAGCCCTTAGCACGCTCCAGGATGTCTGAGACGCCCAGCTCGTCAAGTTATCAACAAGAAAAAATTTGATATTTTGTTTCTCTAAGTACGGTGACCCTACCAATAGTCATTTTTATACTGCTGGATTCGTCACGTCCATCTACACACGATTTTTGCCGGTAAAAGCACCGCATGCTAGATCACAAATGGCTTTTGACCGATTTATTATTTTTTCCGCCGATTGGGCCAGGCCGACTTTTTGGGGGGAAAGGTGAAGTAGGTTGTTGGGAAAGACCTTTATCTTGTACATCCGCCCATTTTACTTGTTTAGATGACAGAACTACGCTTGGATTGGAAACCAACAGTTGTGTCGATATTGTAAACACAGTATCGATTCTTTGTTATGGTTTCCATGGGAGCGCCTAGGCCTTATCCGGGAAGGTCCAAATATTTAAATTTTTCCGAAAATTTCACATTCATCTTCTTGTATCTCAGAAACCAACAAGCACACAACAACACCGACACCAACAAGTTCTTCATTCCATTGTGTCTATAAACACAAGAAAATCATACTTATTGACCACCAAATAGAACAGTTACAATTTTTGAAATTTGCAAAATTAAAAAATGTGAGAAATTATCAAAAACTCAATGCAGTGTGCTAAAGGTTTTAAGTACCGCTTTTTCTATTACTTTCTCTGTTTCTTTTTTAATTGTTTGGTAAGATTTTTGGTTGTCTTCTGTTTTGTATTTCTTTAGAGCTTTTTGTCTTTTTTTAATTTGGTTAGTGCATTCCTCATTCCACCAGGGTACAGGTGTTTTGTTGTTTTTACGGTTACCGTAATGGTTTTCTTTTCCTGTGGATTGTATTAAGTTAGCTGGCATGTTTTTGTTGGGTATGTGTTTTATAGCTATCTGCAGGATGTTGGTTGTTAGGTTATGGTTGAATACGTCTACGTTATCTGAGATTAAGTCTTCTCTTTTGAGTCTGATCAGATCTTCTTGGAATCCGTTCCAGTCTGCCTTATGGTAGTTGAAATAGGGTCTGATTGATCCAGTGTTTCGAATGTATTTTTCTTTTAAATAAATTGCTATGGGCAGGTGGTCTGATCCTGCATTATCCAGAACTTCCCATTTGATGGTTGCTAAGTTTGGTGTCATTATTGTGATGTCTATAGCCGTATCTGATCCATTTGGATTGTTATTTATTCTGGTCATTGACCCATCGTTTATTATTATTAGATTGTTTTCTTCGCAGAAGGTCATTATTTGTTTCCCTGCCGTGTCTATGGCGCTTCCTCCCCATGCTGGATGATGTGCGTTGAAATCCCCTACTATGATTGTTCTATTGTTTATTTGTGCTTTGATTGTTTTCATGTCATTTGTGGTGAATTTTCCTCTTGGGTTGTATATGTTTATTATTGTGATGCTCGCTGGACTACTGTCTATTTTAATGGATAGGCCTTCTAGGTTTTCGGTATTACATGGATCCCAGTCCATTATTTTGTATTCTTCATTTACTATAAAGGCTACTCCTCCTTTCGCTCCTGTCTCTCTATCGTTCCTAACTATATTGTATTTTGGAATATTGAGTCTTTTGGTTGGGTTGAGCATGGTTTCTTGAATCGCATATATTATTGTTTCTTTTCCCAGATTGGCCAGTCCTAGGTATGGCTTAAAGTTGTTGTGTAGGCCTCTGCAGTTCCATTGTATTATTTTCATTTTGTGTTATTTTCACTTTGCTTGTGCTACGTGGAATTGTTAGTCTTTCTTGAGGTTCAGTGGTTCAATCCGGTCCAATTCTATAAAAGTATTGTTCTGATTTGGGAGATTTCTTTTTATTTTTTATTTTATTTTTATTATCTATCTATTAGATTATACTTGCAAGGTTCTGACCTTGGCTGTTTTCCACTCTTTTCCAACAAAGTTTTGATTCATCAATATTTATAAAATAGCATAAATCATATTACCTTGATTCTGCATGGGCGACAACCCGATACTTTACCCTGTTGCTTGTGCTTCCTGTTTTACAGCATTTCCGAATATCCTCTTCACGTCTTTGTCTCGCGCGCCTGGCTCTGAGTAGATGGATAGACCTGGGGGTCCTACTTTTGTTTGATGTTGACTGATTCCACAGTTGTACAATTTATCTCTGCAGTGTCTTTTATAGTGTCAAGCAACAACATGGCTGTCCAATGGTCTTCTCAGGGTCGACTGATTTAGATTTAACTCTAATTTGGATCTATCCCAACTAAAATGTTATTGGCTGTCTATCCACGAGTCACTGTCATTCTAAATGTGGTAGCCTGTCTATCCACGACTCACTGTCATTCTAAATGTGGTAGTCTGTCTATCCACGAGTCACTGTCATTCTAAATGTGGTAGCCTGTCTATCCACGAGTCACTGTCAGTCTAACTGTGGTAGCCTGTCTATCCACGAGTCACTGTCATTCTAAATGTGGTAGTCTGTCTATCCACGAGTCACTGTCATTCTAAATGTGGTAGTCTGTCTATCCACGAGTCACTGTCATTCTAAATGTGGTAGCCTGTCTATCCACGAGTCACTGTCATTCTAAATGTGGTAGCCTGTCTATCCACGAGTCACTGTCATTCTAAATGTGGTAGACTGTCTATCCACGAGTCACTGTCGTTCTAAATGTGGTAGACTGTCTATCCACGAGTCACTGTCGTTCTAAATGTGGTAGCTTGTCTATCCACGAGTCACTGTCGTTCTAACTGTGGTAGCCTGTCTATCCACGAGTCACTGTCGTTCTAAATGTGGTAGCCTGTCTATCCACGAGTCACTGTCGTTCTAAATGTGGTAGCCTGTCTATCCACGAGTCACTGTCGTTCTAAATGTGGTAGCCTGTCTATCCACGAGTCATTCTGAATGTGGTAGCCTGTCTATCCACGAGTCACTGTCATTCTAAATGTGATAGCCTGTCTATCCACGAGTCACTGTCATTCTAAATGTGGTAGTCTGTCTATCCACGAGTCATTGTCATTCTAAATGTGGTAGTCTGTCTATCCACGAGTCACTGTCATTCTAAATGTGGTAGTCTGTCTATCCACGAGTCACTGTCGTTCTAAATGTGGTAGACTGTCTATCCACGAGTCACTGTCATTCTAAATGTGGTAGCCTGATTGTGGAAGTATCAGATTGTCAACAGCCTCCATCCCTGTCAAGTCTGACGTCAGAGTGGTCAGTTCTGACACCCACCTGTGAACCTGTCAAGTCTGACGACAGAGTGGTCAGTTCTGACACCCACCCCTGTACCAGACAAAGTCTTCTACCTAACCCCTCGTTTCCTTGTCGACCTGGTGTCGAGACTGTAGTTGACCCTGGCGTGACCAGGCAACCTTTAATTCTTAGTGAACACAGTCACCAGCCCAATCTCCCCTGCTCTAAACGTCCATGCTCCAGCGGGAACTGTCACAATGCAAACACTCTCATATATACATACATACACTCTCACACAAACATACATACATACACTCTCACACATACACATATACTAATACATACGCACTCTCAAACATATATACTCCCACACATACGTACATGCTCACACATTCATACTCTCTCTCACACATTCTCTCTCACTCCCCCCCCTCTCTCTCTCTCTCACACACACAGGCGTTCTCGCTAAATAGACCAAAATAGTGCTAATAAAGTGGGTGTCAATGTTTGCGCTGATGTCTATATCAAACAGCTGGTGTCTCCGCTGCTGCTTCCACATAAGATCAACAGCTGGTGTCTCCGCCCCGGCTTCCACATAAGCTCAATAGCTGGTGTCTCCGCCCCTGCCTCCACATAAGCTCAACAGCTGGTGTCTCCGCCCCTGCCTCCACATAAGATCAACAGCTGATGTCTCCGCCCCTGCCTCCACATAAGCCCAACATCTGGTGTCTCCGCCCCTGCTTCCCCATAAGTCCAACAGATGCTGTCTCTGCCCATGCTTCCACATAAGCTCAACAGCTGGTGTCTTCTCCCCTGCTTCCACATAAGCCCAACATCTGATGTCTCCGCCCCTGCTTCCACATAAGCCCAACAGCTGGTGTCTCCGCCCCTGCTTCCACATTAGCCCAACAGCTGGTGTCTCCAACCCTGCTTCCACATAAGCCCAACAGATGCTGTCTCTGCCCCTGCTTCCACATAAGCCCAACAGCTAGTGTCTCCGCCCCTGCTTCCACATAAGCCCAACAGATGCTGTCTCCGCCCCTGCTTCCACATAAGCCTAACAGATGCTGTCTCCGACCCTGCTTCCGCATAAGCCCAACAGATGCTGTCTCCGCCCCTGCTTCCACATAAGCCCAACAGCTAGTGTCTCCGCCCCTGCTTCCACATAAGCCCAACAGATGCTGTCTCCGCCCCTGCTTCCACATAAGCCCAACAGATGCTGTCTCCGCCCCTGCTTCCACATAAGCCCAACAGATGCTGTCTCCGCCCCTGCTTCCACATAAGCCCAACAGATGCTGTCTCCGCCCCTGCTTCCACATAAATAAGAAATCACCGAAACCGAAGCCGGATTAATTTGCGGTAAGCCTGCCTGTCACGTGGGGGCCTGGACACGGGCCTGCTGGTTCAACTGTAGGCCTGATTAACTTAAGAGAATTAGACGCCCTATCGACAGCTCTTTCATATTTGCCTGTTTAGGACAGTTCATTCTCAGATGTGGTACAAGCGGCCAGGACAGTCTCGTGTGATATCCGTCTTGTTCAATTGTTTGAGATGTGTTTGGTCTGATAACTTGCCCCTAGACCATTTAATATGTGCACTGGTTGGCAGTGACAGGTCTCGCGCTGGACAGTAGACGTCGTTGACCTGAGGGAGAGAGATTCTTTCGCCATCACCGCTGGGGTGAGTTGTTATACCTGTCAATCAAACTAGGAGCAGTTATATGATTGCCCTTCCCGCCGTGACCCGCATAGAGCCAGCTGGTTGGTTAGCCACGGTATTCTTGGTGTTGTTCTTGAATGCCCACGATGGGAAAGTTTACACGTTTCTGTGCGCTGAACAGGACCTCAAGTAGGGGAGGTCAGTTGTATGTCATTTAGTGGGGAAGGTCAGTTGTAGGTCATTTAGTATAAAAAGAGAATATGTGTAAGAGAGAGATTATATGTGTAGGAGAGAGTTTATGTGTGAGTAAGAAAGAAAGAGAATATGTGTGAGAGAATGTGTATATATAAGAGAGAGATTAAGTGTGTGTAAGAGATATAGATTATGCGTATGTAAGAGAGATTATGTGTGTATAAGAGAGAAATTATGTGTGTGTAAGAGAAATTATGTGTGTGTAAGACATAAATTATGTGTGTGTAAGAGAGAGAATATGTGTGTGTAAGAGAGAAATTATGTGTGTGTAAGAGAGAGATTCTGTGTAAGATAGAAATTATGTTTGTCTTAGAGAGAGAATACGTGAGTGTAACAGATTACGTCTCTGTGTATTTAAAGGAGTGTGTATGTCTGTGTGTGTGTGTGTATCTATGTTTAAGAAAGAGATTATGGTGGCGTGACAGTTAGAGCAGCCCTGTGCAACGTACGGTCCACACGCCACATTCGCGGACCCGTCCTGATTTGAACCCTTCCCAAATGTCAACGTATCGGGCACGCCAGTCACCTACCCGCTTATATTTGTCCGGTAACAAAAGATCAAAATAATACTGTAGGGGCCTATACATAAAACTCGGGGATAGTTTAAAACAAATAAATTTAAAAAATGGTTTGAATTGTCACAAAAGTCACGCTGGAGTGCTGGAATTTGACCTAATTTCTTTTGGTGTGCCCATTTGTCAACTTGATAAGGTAAGCAACAGTTATAGTAAGTTCAAGTGAGACGCCACAAGAGTTCTAAAGACATATTTGCGGATGACATTAAATTAAACGTTAAAGAGCTCGCGTTACATTTTCTGCATTTTCTATTGCTCTAGACTAGACCACATACGTCACTGATACCTGGTCAGTTTGCTGTATTTGTTCACGGAGTTTATACTAAAATCAATTTCAGGGAAGAACTTCTTGCTTTTCAGCCAATGAAACATATTGTAAGTGGAGAAGATATTATTCAGAAAATCATAAACGTTTAAAATATTAATTGCACTTTAATTAGATTAAAAACCAAAGAACATCAACAGATAGGATCAAACTTAGGCCTGTTTGGCTAAAATCAGAAGAGAGTTATCTGATATGCACATCAGTACCCAAGATCTGTGTGGGCTTCACCGCATGTGTAGCAGATCCCACAGTTTGCCCTAGGGTTATTCAAACTTAGAACACTACCACACTCATCCACATCAATCATGACCACACACTGAAAATAATATAGCACACAGCAGATGGCATATTTATTATTTAATACTCATACCAGAAAAATTAGTAGTGAAATTACAAACACAATACAATACATATCATCTTAACTAAATATTCCAATATTATATATATGTTAATATAAATATTAACTAAGGCGGAAATTTTAAGCATTAGCTATTGATGGAATTCCCAACTATCATTACCAAGCTCTATTGCCACACACACCTCTCAGATCTGCACCCTCAACACACCCTCAAAAACTCTTCCTCACTCATATCCCTTCAGGCGGGCGATCTGGACATACCTCGTTCACAATGTGTCCTGCTTACAACACACGTTCAGATTATCTATTAATACAAAACTCACACTCCTATTTGAGCGATCCTGTTCTATCACTAACATTCGCACGACAGTCTATCCATCGCTCCTCTATCAAATCGGTGAGCTAAACGAACTCCTATCTACAGTCTCTCATCGCTCTCCTCCACTCTCCATCCAGCCTCTTGAGCTAAACTCTGACTCTGTGTTATATACACTCAAGCAGTATCAGAGCTGACCAATGGATCTCAGGGGGATGGCTCTATTCAGTCGTTATTGGAACGAATTCCTCTGAACCCCTGTCACTCATCTATCGCAGCAAGCTCCGCTGCCGCCCCGTCTGTCACCCACCCCCCACTCCCAAAATCGGAACGCCAGTGGGCAGTTCCTACCTGTACATTCTTCCCCAACTCCGATTCCCTTTGTTGAGACGGAGAGTGACCTTGGCACGCATTCAGGTACCTTTGTTCTGAGTCGTCAACCACATCACCCCTGCCCTAAACTCTCTTGCTCCGGCTGGAACTGTTACACATGCTTACGTCACCAAAACTTGTGGACAAAATCAATCGAATGTGACCATGTCGTGACCAGTTTCTTCAACTTGAGAGCACTAAACTACCACCAGTTACCTCAACCGGAGAGCACTAACCCATCACCAGTTACCTCAACTTGAGAGCCCTCAACCACCACCAGTTACCTCAACTTGAGAGCCCTCAACCACCACCAGTTACCTCAACCTGAGAACACTAACCCATCACCAGTTACCTCAACCTGAGAGCACTAACCCACCACCAGTTACCTCAACTCGAGAGCCCTCAACCACCACCAGTTACCTCAACCTGAGAACACTAACCCATCACCAGTTACCTCAACTTGAGAGCACTCAACCACCACCAGTTAGCTCAACCTGAGAGCACTAACCCATCACGTTACCTCAACCTGAGAGCACTAACCCACCACCAGTTACCTCAACTTGAAAGTACTCAACCACCACCAGTTACCTCAACCTGAGAGCACTAACCCATCACCAGTTACCTCAACCTGAGAGCACTCAACCACCACCATTTACCTCAACTTGAGAGCACTCAACCAATTACCCCAACTTCTATAATATATGGTCAAACCAAAAAACATTACAATTACAAATAAAAATTACCTAACACACACAGACCATGAAAATTGAGAATATAGAAATACAAATTTGCTGAACTCCAGATCGGGGCTGTGAAAGAAAAACAGAATTGTCCGATGACACCACGCAGGCAGTTTTGTTTCTAGGAAGTGAGCGAGCGGCCTAGCCTTTAACGTTAAACTGTTGGTCGGCGCATGCGCACGTCGGTTCTTCCTTCCGATATGAGCTCGACAACTGATCGAATAGGCTTGACTGTTGGTTGGCCCGTGCGACTTTTCAGACGTTACAGACGACTTACAGTATAGGCTTTACTGTTGGTTGGCCCGTGCGACTTTTCAGACGCGATAGACGACTTATAGTATAGGCTTGACTGTTGGTTGGCCCGTGCGACTTTTCAGACGCGATAGACGACTTACAGTATAGGCTTAAAGCAGGACACAAATAAGGGCTTCTAATCATGAGAACATGTTGCGTGTCCCAAGGTCAGTGTCTTCTCCAGAACATTGACCGTCTTATGAGAGACACGACGTCCCAAACGTGGCATGGAATTCATCTGATCTGCTTCAGCGTAGTTACTTATTTTTACTGCTAGCGAAATTGTATACAAGATATTCATTACAATATACATGACACACTAAAGAGCCGATTGTAGCTCTCAGGAAATGGACATGTTTATACTCCTAATAAAACTGTAGCAAACATGTGAAATCGGCCATGCTCAGTTTGTCAGTAACAATTTCTGTTTGGATCAAGTATTTCGTTCTCTGTTTGTAAGTTGTCTTTTTTGTTGGTGTTTTATTGGAAATTCTTTATTGCACATGATAGTGGTAGCAAATATCCAAATTCTTCTTGTTCCTTCTGAACTCTCGAAACCAAGTCCTGAAAAAGGCCTTGTCAAGTAGCAGGCTCAAGTCTGGAGAACCGAAGGCGTGGTGTCGTAGTTTACAGCTTCAACTGCGATATTTCCAACCTTCAGTCTGACACATCTGACTTCAGAAAGTATTTTTGGGTAGCTACTCAGTCTGACCTCTTCGATCCCCTCTCCTGTCAGTCTGACCTCCTCGATCCCCTCTCCTGTCAGTCTGACCTCTTCAATCACCTCTCCTAAGTCAGTCTGACCTCTTCGATCCCCTCTGCTAAGTCAGTCTGACCTCTTCGATCACCTCTCCTGTCAGTCTGACCTCTTCGATCCCCTCTCCTATCAGTCTGACCTCTTCGATCACCTCTGCTAAGTCAGTCTGACCTCTTCGATCATCTCTCCTGTCAGTCTGACCTCTTCGATCCCCTCTCTTGTCAGTCTGACCTCTTCGATCACCTCTCCTGTCAGTCTGATCTCTTCGATCACCTCTCCTGTCAGTCTGACCTCTTCTATCACCTCTCCTGTTAGTCTGACCTCTTCGATCCTCTCTCCTGTCAGTCTGACCTCTTCGATCACCTCTCCTGTCAATCTGACCTCTTCGATCACCTCTCCTGTCAGTCTGACCTCTTCGATCAGCTCTCCTGTCAGTCTGACCTCTTCTATCCCCCCTCCTAAGTCAGTCTGACCTCTTCGATCCCCTCTCCTGTCAATCTTACCTCTTCTGTCACATCTCCTGTCAGTCTGATCTCTTCGATCACCTCTCCATACAGGATGTCACAATAGGGTGTGATATAGGATGTCACAATAGGGTGTGACAAATATGTATTCCTTCGGCTCCCACACAGTTGGTCTCCTTGGCATTTATTACAGGCCCATACCTCCCTCACCTCCCTTACCTCACTTACCTCCCTCCCATCCCCTACCTCCCTTACCTCCCTCACCTCCCTCAACTCCCTTACCTACCTTACATCCAACAGTTAGGGGGAGACTATTCAGGGAGTAGAGCTTGGGAGTACGGTATTTGAAATGATTGCTCTATCCACCATTTGCGTGCATAAACCTACATTGTGATGGTTATTTAAATCCAAAACAAAAGAAAGAGAACAGCTGCAGGTTTTCATGGAGGTCAAATAAATCATACTTATCCATGGATATGGAACTTGGACAATAGATAAATATGTATGGATTGTGGTACAACCTGCTAATAGTAATCTTTATCCATTCATTGATTTGATATAAACCATACAGAGTAGGGTTGGATAAGTGTACAGAGTACGGTTGGATAAGTGTACAGAGTAGGGTTGGATAAGTGTACAGAGTAGGGTTGGATAAGTGTACAGAGTAGGGTTGGATAAGTGTACAGAGTACGGTTGGATAAGTGTACAGAGTAGGGTTGGATAAGTGTACAGAGTAGGGTTGGATAAGTGTACAGAGTAGGGTTGGATAAGAGTACAGAGTACGGTTGGATAAGTGTACAGAGTAGGGTTGGATAAGTGTACAGAGTAGGGTTGGATAAGTGTACAGAGTAGGGTTGGATAAGTGTACAGAGTAGGGTTGGATAAGTGTACAGAGTAGGGTTGGATAAGTGTACAGAGTAGGGTTGGATAAGTGTACAGAGTAGGGTTGGATAAGTGTACAGAGTAGGGTTGGATAAGTGTACAGAGTAGGGTTGGATAAGTGTACAGAGTAGGGTTGGATAAGTGTACAGAGTAGGGTTGGATAAGTGTATAGAGTAGGGTTAGATAAGTGTACAGAGTAGGGTTGGATAGGTGTACAGAGTAGGGTTGGATAAGTGTACAGAGTAGGGTTGGATAAGTGTACAGAGTAGGGTTGGATAAGTGTACAGAGTAGGGTTGGATAGGTGTACAGAGTAGGGTTGGATAAGTGTACAGAGTAGGGTTGGATAAGTGTACAGAGTAGGGTTGGATAAGTGTACAGAGTAAGGTTGGATAAGTGTACAGAGTAGGGTTGGATAAGTGTACAGAGTAGGGTTGGATAAGTGTACAGAGTAGGGTTGGATAAGTGTACAGAGTAGGGTTGGATAAGTGTACAGAGTAGGGTTGGATAAGTGTACAGAGTAGGGTTGGATAAGTGTACAGAGTAATGTTGGATAAGTGTACAGAGTAGGGCTGGATAAGTGTACAGAGTAGGGTTGGATAAGTGTACAGAGTAGGGTTGGATAAGTGTACAGAGTAGGGTTGGACAAATATACTTTAGTTTTATTATATAAAATAATTTAATTTTTCAAAATATATGTAATGCTCTTGTTTTGTTTCTTTGAGGTATTTGCGAAAGCAATAGGCGTACACATGTGTACACATCCATACATACATTTTCACTTACACACGCATACCTACTCATTTATACACATCAATAAAAAACGTACATGCATATATATACTTCCACACACATACAAATAAACATACACCCAGTACGTCAGCACATTCCTGCATACAGTCATGATAACAAGTTTCAAATTCAGAGGTCTAACGTCAGGTGAGAAATAGGGAGACCCGGTGGCTTTTGTGACAAGATTCAATGTCTGGATAAAGGGTGATGTACTCTGTAAGTAAGAATGTATATCAGTAGCTTATCTCCCTTCGAGTTAGTTACCTCTACATTGATGGTCTCTGTGACCAAGTGGGCAAACTGTCTGCCGCGTGTCCAGACGGTCGGGGTTCGAATTTGAGATACGGCGGTTGGTTCATCATGTCAAGTTTTCTGGAGATCCCTGAGTTCATCGCTGGAAGGGATCCTTGGTTTCAACGCTGGAGATCCCTGGGTTCATCGCTGATCCCTGGGCTCATCATTGGAGATCCCTTGGTTCATCGCTGGATATCCTTTGGTTCATTGCTAGAGGAATCCCTGGTTTCATCGCTGGAGATCCCTGAATTCATCGTTGGAGATCCCTTGGTTCATCGCTGGAGATCCCTTGGTTCATCGCTGGAGCTACGGAGTTTGTGATTTATGCGACGCTCTCGGCAGGTGGGATTCCTTTCTACTGGGAGCCCCACGGTGATGAAGTGGACCCCTCACCTTTAACCTTTTTTTAAACCTCTAAATTGGTTCCCATTCTTCGCTCCCATGAACTCTGACAACACCGACAGGGAAATGAATGGATTTATATTGCATATAGATGTGACCTAATTACACAATTGTAATGCTGTAGATGTGACCTAATTACACAATTGTAATGCTGTAGATGTGACCTAATTACATAATTGTAATGCTGTAGATGTGACCTAATTACACAATTGTAATGCTGTAGATGTGACCTAATTACACAATTGTAATGCTGTAGATGTGACCTAATTACACAATTGTAATGCTGTAGATGTGACCTAATTACACAATTGTAATGCTGTAGATGTGACCTAATTACATACTTGTAATGCTGTAGATGTGACCTAATTACACAATTGTAATGCTGTAGATGTGACCTAATTACATAATTCTAATGCTGTAGATGTGACCTAATTACACAATTGTAATGCTGTAGATGTGACCTAATTACATACTTGTAATGCTGTAGATGTGACCTAATTACACAATTGTAATGCTGTAGATGTGACCTAATTACACAATTGTAATGCTGTAGATGTGACCTAATTACACAATTGTAATGCTGTAGATGTGACCTAATTACACAATTGTAATGCTGTAGATGTGACCTAATTACATAATTGTAATGCTGTAGATGTGACCTAATTACACAATTGTAATGCTGTAGATGTGACCTAATTACACAATTGTAATGCTGTAGATGTGACCTAATTACACAATTGTAATGCTGTAGATGTGACCTAATTACACAATTGTAATGCTGTAGATGTGACCTAATTACATAATTGTAATGCTGTAGATGTGACCTAATTACACAATTGTAATGCTGTAGATGTGACCTAATTACATAATTGTAATGCTGTAGATGTGACCTAATTACACAATTGTAATGCTGTAGATGTGACCTAATTACATAATTGAAATGCTGTAGATGTGACCTAATTACACAATTGTAATGCTGTAGATGTGACCTAATTACATAATTGTAATGCTGTAGATGTGACCTAATTACATAATTGTAATGCTGTAATAACCATATTAAGAACTTTGCTAACAAGAATCAAGGGTCATGCATAATTGGGTTGATGGTTGCCCTTCCTCAACTATTTCCCCAGGTTTTAATCTAACGCACCTGCCCCTTTGATCTATGTATTCTTTAGTGCTAATGGTTCTTGTTCTGGATCCTGTTCTGTTCTTTGCTCATTCTATTGTCTTTGGTCATATCTGTTCAATCCGATTGTCTATTCAGTCTGATTGTCTATTCAGTCTGATTGTCTATTCAGTCTGATTGTCTATTCAGTCTGATTGTCTGTTCTGACCGATTGTCTGTTCTGACCGATTGTCTGTTCTGACCGATTGTTTGTTTTGACCGATTGTCTGTTCTTACCGATTGTCTGTTCTTACTGATTGTCTGTTCTGACCGATTGTCTGGTCTGACCGATTGTCTGTTCTGACCGATTGTCTGTTTTGACCGATTGTCTGTTCTGACCGATTGTCTGTTCTGACCGATTGTCAGTTTTGACCGATTGTCTGTTCTGACCGATTGTCTGTTCTGACCGATTGTCTGTTTTGACCGATTGTCTGTTTTGACCGATTGTCTGTTCTGACCGATTGTCTGTTCTAACCGATTGTCAGTTTTGACCAATTGTCTGTTCTGACCGATTGTCTGTTCTGACCGATTGTCTGTTTTGACCGATTGTCTGTTCTGACCGATTGTCTGTTTTGACTGATTGTCTGTTCTGACCAATTGTCTGTTGTGACAGATTTCCCTGTAGAATAAAATGTTCTGGCAGTCACCCATTGGCTTATCATCTTGGATCCTCACTGACAGCTGGTTTAGATCGGCTGCTTCACTCGTCGTTGGTCTCACTGATCGCTGTAGATCGTGGGAGAGTTGTTGTAGATGGTGGGTGAGTTGTTGTAGGTGGTGGGTGAGTTGTTGTAGATGGTGGATGAGTTGTTGTAGGTGGTGGGTGAGTTGTTGTAGATGGTGGGAGAGTTGTTGTAGATGGGGGGTGAATTGTTGTAGACAGTGGGTGAATTGTTGTAGACGGTGGGTGAGTTGTTGTAGACAGTGGGTGAATTGTTGTAGACGGTGGGTGAGTTGTTGTAGATGGTGGGAGAGTTGTTGTAGATGGTGGGTGAGTTGTTGTAGATGGTGGGTGAGTTGTTGTAGATGGTGGGTGAGTTGTTGTAGATGGTGGGTGAGTTGTTGTAGATGGTGGGTAAGTTGTTGTAGATGGTAGGTGAGTTGTTGTAGACGGTGGGTGAGTTGATGTAGACGGTCGGTGAGTTGTTGTAGATGGTGGGTGAGTTGTTGTAGATGGTGGGTGAGTTGTTGTAGATGGTGGGTGAGTTGTTGTAGACAGTGGGTAAGTTGTTGTAGATGGTAGGTGAGTTGTTGTAGACGGTTGGTGAGTTGTTGTAGACGGTGGGTAAGTTGTTGTAGACGGTGGGTGAGTTGTTGTAGATGGGGGGTGAGTTGTTGTAGACAGTGTGTGAGTTGTCTTAGACGGTGGGTGAGTTGTTGTAGACAGTGGGTGAATTGTTGTAGACGGTGGGTGAGTTGTTGTAGATGGTGGGAGAGTTGTTGTAGATGGTGGGTGAGTTGTTGTAGATGGTGGGTGAGTTGTTGTAGACGGTGGGTGAGTTGTTGTAGACGGTGGGAGAGTTGTTGTAGATGGTGGAAGAGTTGTTGTAGATGGGGGAAGAGAGGATGTAGGCGGTTGGTGAGTTGTTGTAGACGGTAGGAGAGAGGATGTAGACGTCTTTCAGACAGACTGTTTTTATTGGAGGATAGAGATAAACATTTGACGTGAAAAAGGTTAGGGTGGGGAGGGGGAAGCATGCTAGAAGGAGCGGGAGAGGAGGTAGTGTAATGGGGGAGAGAGGTAGAGTAGCGGTGAAGAGAGGTAGAGTTCCGGGGGAGAGAGGTAGAGTTGCGGGGGAGCGAGATAGAGTAGCGGGGGAGCGAGGTAGAGTAGCATGGGAGAGAGGTAGGGTAGCGTGGGAGGGAGGTAGAGTAGCGTGGGAGAGAGGTAGGGTAGCGTGGGAGGGAGGTAGAGTAGCGGTGAAGAGAGGTAGAGTTCCGGGGGAGAGAGGTAGAGTTGCGGGGGAGCGAGATAGAGTAGCGGGGGAGCGAGGTAGGGTAGCGGGGGAGCAAGGTAGGGTAGCGGGGGAGCGAGACAGGGTAGCGGGGGAGCGAGGTAGGGTAGCGGGGGAGCGAGGTAGGGTAGTGGGGGAGCGAGGTAAGGTAGCGGGAGAGCGAGGTAGGGTAGCGGGAGAGCGAGGTAGGGTAGCGGGGAAGCGAGGTAGGGTAGCGGGGGAGCCAGGTAGGGTAGCGGGAGAGCGAAGTAGGGTAGCGGGGGAGCGAGGTAGGGTAGCGGGTGAGCGAGGTAGGATAGCGAGGGAGCGAGGTAGGGTAGCGGGGGAGCGAGGTTGGGTAGCGGGGGAGCGAGGTAGGGTAGCGAGGTAGGGTAGCAGGGGAGCGAGGTAGGGTAGCGAAATAGGGTAATGGGGGAGCGAGGTAGGGTAGCAGGAGAGCGAGGTAGGGTAGCGGGGGAGCGAGGTAGGGTAGCGAGGTAGGGTAGCGGGGGAGCGATGTAGGATAGCGGGGGAGCGAGGTATGGTAGCGGGGGAGCCAGGTAGGGTAGCGGGAGAGCGAGGTAGGGGACTGACAGATGGGCAAAAATATTCATGATCATGGCATCGAAGTCGGTGATGATGGTGACAGTGGTGGTGGTGGTGACAGTGGTGGTGGTGGTGACAGTGGTGGTGGTGACAGTGGTGGTGGGGATGACAGTGGTGGTGGTGACAGTGATGGTGGTGGTGACAGTGGTGGTGGTGGTGACAGTGGTGTTGGTGACAGTGGTGGTGGTGGGGACAGTGGTGGTGGTGGTGACAGTGGTATGGTGACAGTGGTGGTGGTGACAGTGGTGGTGGTGACAGTGGTGGTGGTGACAGTGGTGGTGGTGACAGTGGTGGTTTTGGTGACAGTGGTAGTGGTGGTGGCAACAGTGGTGGAGGTGATAGTGGTGATGATGGTGACAGTGGTGGTAGTGGGGGTGGTGACAGTGGTGGTGGTGGTGACATTGGTGGTGATGGTCACAGTGGTGGTGGTGGTGGTGGTGACAGTGGTGGTGACAGTGGTGGTGGTGACAGTGGTGGGGGTGGTGATGGTGACGATGGTGGTGTTGACAGTGGTGGTGGTGGTGACAGGGGTGATGGTGGTGACTGGTGGTGGTGGTGACAGTGGGGGTGGTGGTGGTGACAGTGGTGGTGGTGGTGACGGTGGTGGTGGTGACAGTGGTTGTGGTGACAGTGGCGATGATGGTGACAGTGGTGGAGGTGGTGGTGGTGAAAGTGGTGGTGGTGGTGACAGTGGTGGTGGTGACAGTGGTGGTGGTGACAGTGGTGGTGACAGTGGTGGTGATAATGATGGTAGTGGTGTTGAAGTTGGTGATGATGTTTGTGATGGTGAGGATGTTGGTGATGGTGGTGATGATGTTGGTGATGGTGGTGATGATGTTGGTGATGGTGGTGATGATGTTAGTGATGGTGGTGATGATGTTGGTGATGGTGGGGATGATGTTAGTGATGGTGGTTATGATGTTGGTGATGGTGGTCATGATGTTGGTGATGAAAGTTTCCTGTTGATACTGAAAGGCAACATGTTTCCTCATCTTTATCCTCAGCTATCAATCCCGTCCTATTTCCATGTCAGCTAGTCCGTCCAAGTCTTCTCTCCACGCCATACAATGCATCCCATAATTTGGTTGTGAAGGCCACGCTGTCACTCTGCTCCTCTCTGTTTGTTCTCCCCGCAAGGGCACACGTCTGTGTGCCCAATTTGTCATTTATTGATCAGAAGATTTGCCAGTTTGCAGTGGCAGCTCGTAGTCTGAATCTTGTCATTTGATCTCTGCTCGACAAGCCATCGTGTTCCTTGTTGGTAGGGGATCTGAGGCTTGTTATGGTTGCTAGGGAATCGGGGTTGTTATGGTTGGTAGGGGATCTGAGGGTTGTTATGGTTAAAAAGGGACTATGAAAATAATTTGGATTGAAAGAGAAACATGTCTTGTTTCAGGCATTGTCTATGTTTTCCATGATAATAATGTTTCAAATCGAACATGTCCAAGTAAAAACACAACAAATAACTCAATAATAACATCATTACGTGTATATTGTTCACTTCACTAGAATTAGACAAGATGGCCGCTTCCAGTGACCCACTAAGGTCAAGGGAAGGTGGAGATTCCATGGACACAGCCCTGCGTGGTAAGGTGAGTGGGATGCTTGACGGATACTACCAAGAAAGTGTCCACAAAGAGATCAACAATCATTTGTCTGATGGAACTGATTCACAAGACAACAGCCAAGGGCTCCTGCCTGGTATAAGAGATGACAAGGGAGATGTGTCCAGAGCAGAGAGTGTCACGGCCGTGTCGCGATCCTTAGACGCTTCCAGAACGGATCCTGAGATTGGGGGTCAGTCAGAAACCAGGTCAGGATACCTGGCCACCAAATAGGGGCCAACATTATTAAAGCTTTCTGTCCATTTCTTGGTGTCTGCAGTTAGCAATCCAGTTTTTTTCAAGATATTTGCCATTGAGTTCTCACATAACTACATTATAATCTCACACCCCGACCCTAGTTGCTCCCACTACCTGCTCCCACTACCTGATCCCACTACCTGCTCCCCCTACCTGCTCCCACTACCTGATCCCCCTACCTGCTCCACCTGCTCCCACTACCTGATCCCCCTACCTGCTCCACCTGCTCCCACTACCTGCTCCACCTGCTCCCACTACCTGCCCCCACTGCCTTCTCCCACTGCCCTCTCCCACTACCTGCTCCACCTGCTCCCCCTACCTGCTCCCACTGCCTTCTCCCACTACCTGCTCCCCCTACCTGCTCCCACTGCCTTCTCCCCCTACCTGCTCCCACTACCTGCTCCCACTGCCTTCTCCCACTACCTGCTCCCAGTACCTGCTCCACCTGCTCCCACTACCTGCTCCCACTGCCTGACAATGTTAATGACAGTTAAACCAGATCAAATGGAAATGTGCACTGGTAACCACATAGCCTCTCTCACCTTTACACACACACAAGGAAACCACATAGCCTCTCTCACCTTTAAAAAAACACAAGGAAACCACATAGCCTCTCTCAACTTTACACACACACAAGGAAACCACATAGCCTCTCTCACCTTTACACACACACAAGGTAACCACATAGCCTCTCTCACCTTTACACACACACAAGGAAACCACATAGCCTCTCTCACCTTTACACACACACAAGGAAACCACATAGCCTCTCTCACCTTTACACACACACAAGGAAACCACACAGCCTCTCTCACCTTTACACACACACAAGGAAACCACATAGCCTCTCTCACCTTTACACACACACAAGGAAACCACATAGCCTCTCTCACCTTTACACACACACAAGGAAACCACATAGCCTCTCTCACCTTTACACACACACAAGGAAACCACATAGCCTCTCTCACCTTTACACACACACAAGGAAACCACATAGCCTCTCTCACCTTTACACACACACAAGGAAACCACATAGCCTCTCTCACCTTCACACACACACAAGGAAACCACACAGCCTCTCTCACCTTTACACACACACAAGGAAACCACATAGCCTCTCTCACCTTTACACACACACAAGGAAACCACATAGCCTCTCTCACCTTTACACACACACAAGGAAACCACATAGCCTCTCTCACCTTTACACACACACAAGGAAACCACATAGCCTCTCTCACCTTTACACACACACAAGGAAACCACATAGCCTCTCTCACCTTTACACACACACAAGGAAACCACATAGCCTCTCTCACCTTTACACACACACAAGGAAACCATTTGTGAACATCCTCTCATCAACACACTTCCACACTATTCAACTTCCTCTTTCTCTCTCTTTTCATCTGTCTCTCTATCCCTCACTCTCTCAAACTAACCAAACAATTGATACGAACACTCAAACTCACCAACAAACATTGACACCAACACACATACCCACTAACACACACTGACACCAACACACAAACTCACCAACACACACTGCCAGTGACACTAATACATAAACTCACCAACACACACTGACACCAACACACACTGACACCAACACACACTGACACCAACACACACTGACACCAACACACACTGACACCAACACACACTGACACCAACACACACTGACACCAACACACACTGACACCAACACACACTGACACCAACACACACTGACACCAACACACACTGACACCAACACACATTGACACTAACACACATTGACACCAACACACATTGACACCAACACACATTGACACCAACACACATTGACACCAACACACATTGACACCAACACACACTGACACCAACACACATTGACACCAACACACATTGACACCAACACACACTGACACCAACACACACTGACACCAACACACACTGACACCAACACACATTGACACCAACATAAAAGCTCTCTATCACACAGCCCTAAGACTAAATCTTGTACCCGACAACCACCTTGCGTCCACAGCTTCAACATGCCACAACTAACAGCGCCAGAGGTCAGCATATCCATGCCATCGTTGCCAGGTGAGGAGCATGTATCTCTGCGGACACACCTGGCCTCCATGTGGTACCTGGCCATCGTTGTACTCACACCTGTTCTCTTCCTTCCCATCATCTTCAGCGTTCACGAGGAGGTAACTTTTGTGAATAATGTGGCTTCAGTTATCCTGAGATCCCCCTGGTACCACTGACCCATCTTGACTAACAACATCACGACACCACTGACACCATCACAATACCACTGACACCATCACGACACCACTGACACCATCCTGACACCATCCCGACACCACTGACACCATCACAACACCACTGACACCATCACGATACCACTGACCCATCTTGACTGACACCATCACGACACCACTGACACCCTCACGACACCACTGACACTTTCCTGATACCATCATGACACCACTGACACCATCACGATACCACTGACACCATCACGACACCACTGACACCATCACGACACCACTGACACCATCACGACACCACTGACATTATAATGACACTACAGACACCAATACAATACCACTCAACCACCTAGACTGAAGTGGATGTAGCCCTCAACCACCTAGACTGAAGTGGATGTAGCCCTCAACCACCTAGACTGAAGTGGATGTAGCCCTCAACCACCTAGACTGAAGTGGATGTAGCCCTCAACCACCTAGACTGAAGTGCATGTAGCCCTCAACCACCTAGACTGAAGTGGATGTAGCCCTCAACCACCTAGACTGAAGTGGATGTAGCCCTCAACCACCTAGACTGAAGTGGATGTAGCCCTCGACCACCTAGACTGAAGTGGATGTAGCCCTCAACCACCTAGACTGAAGTGGATGTAGCCCTCGACCACCTAGACTGAAGTGGATGTAGCCTTTCAACCACCTAGACTGAAGTGGATGTAGCCCTCAACCATCTAGACTGAAGTGGATGTAGCCCTCAACCACCTTAACTGGCTGGCACCATCTAACGATCTTGATTTCAGAAAGTGATCGTATTTTCATCTACCAAATCATCGTCACGCCCCTTCTCAAATGTTACCTTGTCATTTGATAATTTTGTTATCTAAGAACTAATGTGATAACTACAACAAATCAGATTCATCGAACATGTCACAACCTCATCTCACCTGACCAATTATTTAATATCACAACCCCATCTCACCTGACCAATTATTTCATATCACAACCCCATCTCACCTGACCAATTATTTCATATCACAACCCCATCTCACCTGACCAATTATTCCATATCACAACCCCATCTCACCTGACCAATTATTTCATATCACAACCCCATCTTACCTGACCAATTAATTCATGTCACAACCCCATCTCACCTGACCAATTATTCCATATCACAACCCCATCTCACCTGACCAATTATTTCATATCACAACCCCATCTCACCTGACCAATTAATTCATGTCACAACCCCATCTCACCTGACCAATTATTCCATATCACAACCCCATCTCACCTGACCAATTATTCCATATCACAACCCCATCTCACCTGACCAATTAATTCATGTCACAACCCCATCTCACCTGACCAATTATTCCATATCACAACCCCATCTCACCTGACCAATTATTCCATATCACAACCCCATCTCACCTGACCAATTATTCCATATCACAACCCCATCTTACCTGACCAATTAATTCATGTCACAACCCCATCTCACCTGACCAATTATTCCATATCACAACCCCATCTTACCTGACCAATTATTTCATTTCACAACCCCATCTCACCTGACCAGTACCAGAAGCCGGCCCGCTGCGGTTACGTCATCGCTATCATGGCCGTCTACTGGACCACGGAATGCCTGCCAATCGCCGTGACGTCCCTGCTACCCATCGTCCTCCTGCCGGCCCTAGGGGTGCTATCTGCCAGAAGTGCTTCAGCAGCTTACTTCAACGTATGTCAAGCTGACCTTATCTCCCAGCTGATGCCTTCACATCGACTCTCGTCTCGTCACCATTCCTTACCATCACCTCTTCACCAATACTTACCCTCGTCTCGTCACCATTACATACCTTCGTCACTAGTCTTATCATAATTATTTACCGTCGTCTCGTCCCCATTACTTACTCTCGTCACTAGACTCGTCCCCATTACTTACTCTCGTCACTAGCCTCGTCACCATCACTTACCCTCGTCTCTAGTCTCATCACCATTACTTACCCTCATCTTGTCACCATTACTTAACCTCGTCTCTAGTCTCGTCACCATTACTTACACTCGTCTCGTCACCATTACTTAACCTCGTCTCTAGGCTCGTTACCATTACTTACACTCGTCATGTCACCCCTACTTACATAGTCTCGTTACCATTTCTTACCCTCATCTTGTCACCATTACTTAACCTCGTCTCTAGTCTCGTCACCATTACTTACACTCGTCTCGTCACCATTACTTAACCTCGTCTCTAGGCTTGTTACCATTTCTTACCCTCGTCTTGTCACCATTACTTACCCTCGTCTCGTCACCATTAATTATTCTAGTCTCGTTACCATTACTTACCCTTGTCTCGTCACCATTACTTATTCTAGTCTCGTCAACATTACTTACCATAGTCTCGTCACCATTACTTACCCTCGTCTCGCCACCATTACTTATTCTAGTGTCGTCACCATTACTTATTCTAGTGTCGTCACCATTACTTATTCTAGTCTCGTCACCATTACTTACCATCATCTCGTCACCATTACTTTTTTTAGTGTCGTCACTATTACTTATTCTAGTGTCGTCACCATTACTTAT
Organism: Ariolimax columbianus; assembly: GCA_036924085.1. NCBI lineage: Eukaryota > Metazoa > Mollusca > Gastropoda > Stylommatophora > Arionidae > Ariolimax > Ariolimax columbianus. The sequence continues at coordinate 72,967,230 of JAVGWX010000015.1, forward strand.
TCTAGTTTTGTCACCATTACTTACTCTCGTCTCATCACCCGTACTTACTCTTGTCTCGTCACCATTACGTACCCTCGTCTCGTCTCCATTACTTAATCTAGTCTCGACACTATTATTTACCATCGTCTCGTCACCATTACTTATTCTAGTGTCGTCACCATTACTTATTCTAGTGTCGTCACCATTACTTATTCTAGTCTCGTCACCATTACTTACTCTCGTCTCGTCACCCTTACTTACCTTCGTCTCGTCACCATTACTTACTCTCGTCTCATCCCCATTGCTTAATCTAGTCTCGTCCCCATTACTTACCTTCATCTCGTCACCATTACTTACTCTCGTTTGTCTCGTCACCATTATTTAACCTCATGCCTAATAATAACCAATGATTCAATAATGTTAACCAAGGATTTCCCAAGCGCCAACGGCATGATGGTGCTAGTGTAAGAGACTTGCTAATATCCCTGGACTATCTTCTCGGAATCTGCTTCTCTTCATGTCCAAGTCATGGCCCCTTCTCTTCATGTCCAAGTGGTGACCGCTTCTCTTGATGTCCAAGTGGTGATTGCTTCTCTTCATGTCCAAGTGGTGACTGCTTCTCTTGATGTCCAAGTGGTGGCTGTTTCTCTTCATGTCCAAGTGGTGACTGCTTCTCTTGATGTCCAAGTGGTGGCTGTTTCTCTTCATGTCCAAGTGGTGACTGCTTCTCTTCAGCAGGCCTCAGACTACTGGGTCACTTCTGAACAGGATGGTTTCTACGTCGCTGCACTGTGTCGTTGGTGGATCTTCTCGAGTTGTTTTAATGATGGTCACTGTAAAGTATTGGAAATTTTCTCTCTCACGTATGCTACATCCCACACAACACATCCCACCCACACACACCCCACACACCTCCTTCCCACACCCACCAAAAACCCCACCAACATCCATCACACATGCATACACTAAACACACCCCATGCACAACCCACAACACACACAGATAAGACACACTCACCATACACAACACATATACCACACACACCACAAACACTCCACGTACACTCCACACACACATGCCCTCCCCCAACCCTCACGCTACATTCCTTGTATGACAGTTTTGTGTGTGTTATTTGAGCAGAGATGACATTGACCTACATTGGTGTACTCCATTATAGCGAGTATGCAGAGCCTACATCAGAGCATGGTGGTACAGATTGTTTCCTTCTTCTCCAGGACACGTCTATGCTGTTTGTGGGAGGTCTGCTGGTTGCCATCGCCATTGAAGTGTGGGGCGTCCACAAGAGACTCGCCTTACTGGTTCTCAAAATAGTGGGGGCCGAGCCTCGCTGGTAAGTTGGACATACCTTCGTTCTATTTGTCCATGTCTGAGAGGCGGGAAAGGGGGGGGGGGGGTAGTGATGGTAAGTGGGACTAGTAGACTATGATCTCTGTCACGAGGGGAAACACCAGAACAGAAGGCCAGATAAAAAGAGTGGCAGAGAGAGGGATAGAGAGAGAGAGAGGGAAAGAGAGGGATAGAGAGAGAGGGATACAGAGAGAGGGATAGAGAGAGATAGAGAGAGAGAGGGAGGGAAAGAGAGGGATAGAGAGAGAGGGATAGAGAGAGAGGGATAGAGAGAGAGGGATAGAGAGTGATAGAGTGAGAGGGAAAGAGAGAGATCCACAGAGAGAGACTGAGTGATAGAGAGAGCCATGGAGAGTGATAGAGAGACTGAGAGTGATAGAGCGAGAGTGCCATGGAGAGAGAGACTAAGTGATAGAGAGAGCCATGGAGAGTGATAGACTGAGCATGAAAGAGAGCCATGGAGAGAGTGATAGAAAGACTGAAAGTGATAGAGAGATCCATGGAGAGAGTGTGAGTGATGGGGAGATAGCCTTGAAGAGAGTGATAGAGTGACAGAGCTAGAGAGAGAGCCATGGAGAGTGATTAAAAATGAGTGAGAGCCATGGAGAGTGATTGAGAGAGGGCCATAGAGAGAGACAGAGTGATAGAGATACAGAGTGAGAGAGCCACAGAGAGAGTTAGAGACTAAACGTGATTGAGAGCCATAGAAGGAGACTGAATTGATAGAGAAACACGGAGAGAGTGGTAGAGAGACTGAGAGTTATAGAGAGAGCCATGGAGAGAGTGATATAGGGAAATAGGGTGATATAAAGAAAGATAGAGACAGAGAAAGTGGTCGATGGAGTGAGAAAAAGTGATGGTGATAGAGAGAGAGAGAGATTAAAGAGAGAGAGAGAGATGAGAGAGAGAGAGAGTGATAAGATAATGTGATTAGAGGGAGGGTGATAATAGAGTGCATAGAAAGAGTGGCAGTGGGAAATTAGTAGAGAGAATCATAGAGATTTAACATGGGCAGCAAAGGTATTTGGGCTGGTCATGGATTCACTGGGACTAATAACATATTTCAGCTTCAGCATGGTACAGTTCAAACTAAGGTCATGCATAATTGACAAAGAAGGGTTTTCATTTAGTAACACCAGAGATTAAGAGAGAGAGAGAGAGAGAGAGACAGAGAGAGAGAGAGAGAAACTGCTGTAGGTTGGAGACTATTGTCCATGATGGTGGAGGGTGGGGAAGGGCAGGGTGTATAATTCAGTCCATTTGTTGCATTAAGTAGATGTACAGAAAAGAAGGTAGAGGTATTGAATGACACATAATGTATTAACAGAACTGTGACTGGCAGATTGACAGGGGTGAAAGTGAAAAGGTTTCGGTGTGAAGAACTTGTCAGGTGTTACAGGCACAATAGAGATTCCAGTGGCTCACAGGGAAGCCAGGTAGGGACATAAGTATCTTGTGATCAGCTACCAGATTGTTTGGGAAGGCTACTAAGGGACCAATAAAACTAGGTTGCTGGGAGGATTGTCCTCTGAGTTCCTGCCACCAACTGCAAGAAAGTACTGCCGTTTTATCTAAGGGAATGAATAGTGCTATCTCTCCCGGTAACACTAACTAGAAATATGTTTATTTCGAGGCGACAGAGATAATGTCAGAAAGAGGCTGAAGATTCTGCACGCTTTGCTGTTGGGTGTGCTGGAAAGAACAGTTAGCAGAGTCAGAAAACTCAGTCAGAAACTAGGACAAGGAAGTTGTTCGCCTCTCAGATTCAGTTCTTACTTATCTTGAGAATGACAAGACAGTGAGCAGAAGGTTGTCTGTACAAAATTAGTCAGACGGGTTGGTCAGAGCCCACTGATAGAGAGTGAAACCGCCAGAGATCAACTTCATTCATCATACCAAAGGACGCAATGTTACAATACTTGAGATAGTCAATCCTGGAACAATATTTATAGAAATTAAGACTAGCTGACATTTGTAGATATTTAAGCATAGGATAGACAACAGATCTGGATGTAGATGCAGAGGTTCTAGCCAGCTCATGCTGCCACCCCCTGAGCTAGACAGATTTAGTTTAGTCTAGATCATGTTGTCACCCCTGAGTCAGACAGATTTAGTCTAGATCATGCTGTCACACCCTGAGTTAGACAGATTTAGTTTAGATCATGCTGTCACACCCTGAGTTAGACAGATTTAGTCTAGATCATGCTGTCACACCCTGAGTTAGACAGATTTAGTTTAGTCTAGATCATGCTGTCACCCCCTGAGTTAGACAGATTTAGTTTAGTCTAGATCATGCTGTCACCCCCTGAGTTATACAGATTTAGTTTAGTCTAGATCATGCTGTCACCCCCTGAGTTAGACAGATTTAGTTTAGTCTAGATCATGCTGTCACCCCCTGAGTTAGACAGATTTAGTTTAGTCTAGATCATGCCAACACCCCCTGAGTTAGACGGATTTAGTCTAGATCATGCTGTCACCAGTCTTGTAATCAATAAATTATCTGCTGTTTTATTCTTCACAAATGTATGAGTGTTTTCTATGTTGTTGTGTAGCAAGAGGAGAGATAAGGTCACTAGAATACCATTGTCTTAATGTGAGTAGGTCAGAATAAGGTGACTAGAATACCATTGTCTCAATGTGAGTAGGTCAGGATAAGGTGACTAGAATACCATTGTCTCAATGTGAGTAGGTCAGGATAAGGTGACTAGAATACCATTGTCTCAATGTGAGTAGGTCAGAATAAGGTGACTAGAATACCATTGTCTCAATGTGAGTAGGTCAGAATAAGGTGACTAGAATACCATTGTCATAATGTGAGTAGGTCAGAATAAGGTGACTAGAATACCATTGTCTCAATGTGAGTAGGTCAGGATAAGGTGACTAGAATACCATTGTCTCAATGTGAGTAGGTCAAGTTAAGGTCACTAGAATACCATTGTCTCAATGGGAGTAGGTCAGGATAAGGTCACTAGAATCCATTGTCTCAGTGAGAGTAGGTCAGGATAAGGTCACTAGAATCCATTGTCTCAGTGAGAGTAGGTCAGTCTAGAGATAGGCACTTACTAATATTTCTCTGCAACAGAGTTATACAAACAGATAGAAACTGATATAGAGAGTGAGAGAAAGTGATAGAGAGAATCACTTAAAGAGAGGGATAAACAGAGTAATAGAGAGAGAGTGACAGAGATAGCTAGAGAGAGATATAGAGAGTGTTATAAATGATACAGAGAATGATAGAGAAAGTGAAAGAGTCAAATAGAGAGACAGTGATAGCTATATAAAAAGATAGAGATAGAGTGTGATGGAGAGATTGACGGACAGAGATAATGGAGCAAGAATCACGTGTTCTCTGAGTTTTTGAAACATGCTTCAAGGTCATAGAACTTGGAGACTCAGTATCCTTCACACTCTCTCTCTCTCACGCTTTCTCTCTCTCTCTCTCTCACTCTCTCTCTCACTCGCTGTCTCTCTCACTCTCTGTCCCTCTCACTCTCTCTGTCACTCTCTCTCTCACTCTCTCTCTCTTTCACTCTCTCTCTCTCTACCACTCTCTCACTCTCTTTCACTCTCTCTCTCTCATTCTCTCTGTTTCTCTCTCTCTCGTCTGATCAAAACGGTGAACTGTCTCAGCCAAAGGCAGCAACCTCTACTCCCATGTTGGTCTATGCTGGAAGCACCACCTGATGTGACTACAGGGAGTAGCTCAATGAAGACCTAGGTATCTGTGTGTAGCCCTAGGTATCTGTGTGTAGCCCTAGGTATCTGTGTGTAGCCCTAGGTATCTGTGTGTAGCCCTAGGTATCTATGTGTAGCCCTAGGTATCTGTGTGTGGCCCTAGGTATCTGTGTGTAGCCCTTGGTATCTGTTTGTAGCCCTAGGTATCTGTGTGTAGCCCTAGGTATCTCCGTGTAGCCCTAGGTATCTCAGTGTAGCCCTAGGTATCTGTGTGTAGCCCTAGTTATCTGTGTGTAGCCCTATGTATCTATGTGTAGCCCTAGGTATCTATGTGTAGCCCTAGGTATCTGTGTGTGGCTTTAGGTAGATGTGTGTAGCCATAGGTATTTGTATGTAGCCCTAGGTAGCTGTGTGTAGCCATAGGTAGCTTTGTGTAGCCATAGATAGCTGTTTGTAAAGATAGTTTATGTGGCTTTGTTAACAGCCATGTCAGATTAGGTCTATGGCTGTAGCCATGTTAGAGAAGGTCTATGGCTGTAGCCATGTTAGAGAAGGTCTATGGCTGTAGCCATGTTAGAGAAGGCAACAATAAAACTGAGACCTCAGAGCTGAATAATCCAAGTTCTGAAGTCGGGACTAACATGTGCGTGTCCCACAATCTGAAGCATGTCCCACAATGTGACGCATGTCCCACCATCTGACGCATGTCCAACAATGTGACGCATGTCCCACAATCTGACGCATGTCCAACAATCTGACGCATGTCCAACAATGTGACGCATGTCCCACCATCTGACGCATGTCCAACAATGTGACGCATGTCCCACAATCTGACGCATGTCCAACAATCTGACGCATGTCCAACAATGTGACGCATGTCCCACCATCTGACGCATGTCCAACAATCTGACGGATGTCCAACAATGTGACGCATGTCCCACCATCTGACGCATGTCCAACAATCTGACGGATGTCCAACAATCTGACGCATGTCCAACAATGTGACGCATGTCCCACCATCTGACGCATGTCCAACAATCTGACGGATGTCCAACAATGTGACGCATGTCCCACCATCTGACGCATGTCCAACAATCTGACGGATGTCCAACAATCTGACGGATGTCCAACAATCTGACGGATGTCCAACAATGTGACGCATGTCCCACCATCTGACGCATGTCCCACCATCTGACGGATGTCCAACAATGTGACGCATGTCGCACCATCTGACGGATGTCCAACAATTGTGTTACACTGATCGTCTATTGTCCTGGTGCACGTGTTTGTCCCTCGACTGTATCATTTGTCCCGCTGTAGCCTAGGGGACACTTCCTGTCTACTTCTACTGTGACCAACATCACTTCTCACATCACACCCACATCACTTCTCCCATCACACCCACATCACTTCTCCCATCACACCCACATCACTTCTCCCATCACACCCACATCACTTCTCCCATCACACCCACATCACTTCTCCCATCACACCCACATCACTTCTCCCATCACACCCACATCACTTCTCCCATCACACCCACATCACTTCTCCCATCATACCCACATCACTTCTCCTATCATACCCACATCACTTCTCCTATCATACCCACATCACTTCTCCTATCATACCCACATCACTTCTCCCATCATACCCACATCATACCCACATCACTTCTCCCATCATACCCACATCACTTCTCCCATCATACCCACATCACTTTTCCTATCATACCCACATCACTTCTCCCACCATACCCACATAATTTCTCCCATCATACCCACATCACTTCTCCCACCATACCCACATAATTTCTCCCATCATACCCACATCACACCCACATCACTTCTCCCATCAGTCATGTAGCAGTCACACCCACCACATACATATTTCTCTTCAACCAGTTATTATTTCTACACAATAACACAGAACGCACTCAAACTTTCAATATACAATCATTTGGTAATTCAACTATTTCATATTATAATCATCTAAAACATTACCAACTAATCTATCTATTACTTATCTTTCCAAACAGTTTTTTTAGCATATAACTTGATAGAATCCTAGGATCTGTACCCAGATTACATCTTCTCTCACTGTCTATGTCATAATTTCAACTAGAATTAAATTATCTAATCTCTTGATTCTTGTGATCTTTCGTCGTGGCGTGACTGACCGATGTCTGACAGGTTGCCGCTTTACGTCCGTCTGGTCTCCGCTGTGGAGTCAAAGGTTTCCTACACGAGCCTGGCGAGCGTGCTCTCTAGGGAGCTATGATACACCATCATGAGATTGGATCTCTGTATCACTCACTGTTGAGTTTACCAACTACGCATACAATTATTTATAGCAGGTTGCAGTCCCAGTGCCTGTAGAATCAGCAGGTTGCAGTCCTAGTGCCTGTAGAATCAGCAAGTTGCAGTTCTAGTGCCTGTGAAATCTACATTTTTGTTAGGACTTGGATCACATCTCACTGTTGAGTTTGTCGACTCAGCTTACATCAGGCACAAGTTCAATGCCTCTGAAACTGACTAGAAAACTTTACAGGTCAGCTCTGTCTGTTCTCCTTCATGTTTCGGCCTTTACTGGCTTCTCGTCCTCCTCGCTATCTAACATGACGCTGGCCACGAGGGACTTCTATCCCTACCCCGTTGACCAGCCAGTAGCTTGTGTCACTACTCGGCCTGCACCGCCTGTCAACCTCCCTGTCCCAGCTTGTAACCAAACCATACGTAGCTCAAATCACTGATTAATTTACTAGTGTGATTCTGGATACCACATCTAGAATGGCATGTACTCGTGGATAGCCAGGCTACCACATTTAGAATGATAGTGACTCGTGGATAGACAGGCTACCACATTTGTAAAGGGGTAGTTACAAATTGGAGTGATGGCTAAATCAGCCGACCCAGAGAAGACCATTGGACAGCCATGGTTGTTGCTCGACTGTCTATAAAAAACACTGTAGAGATACATTTGGCAGACTGGCTGTGGGGTTGGGGAAGAGACTGGCTGTTGGATTGGGGAAGAGACTGGCTGTGGGATTGGGGATCAGACTGGAAGAGAGATTGGGGAACAGACTGGAAGAGAGGTTGGGGAAGAGACTGGCTGTGGGATTGGGGAAGAGACTGGAAGATAGATTGGGGAAGAGACTGGAAGAGACTGGCTGTGAGATTAAGGAAGAGAGTAGGAGAGAGATTGGGGAAGAGACTGGCTGTGAGATTGGGGAAGAGACTGGAAGAGAGATTGGGGAAGAGAGTAGACGAGAGATTGGGGAAGAGACTAGAAGTGAGATTGGGGAAGAGACTGGCTGTGAGATTGGGGAAGAGAATGGAAGAGAGAGAGAGAGAGAGAGAGAGAGAGAGAGAGAGAGAGAGAGAGAGAGTTTACGGGGTACTTTATTCACCTCAAGCTGGACCAGTCATGCTCAATAGCTGCTTATGAGGGACACCTCCTGAATATGTGTTCTGAATTGTGATGCGAGTGTACAGATCGCATGAGGACGAGATCTGAATGTGTGTTGAGTTTGCAGATAGAGGACAGAGAGCTTACTGGAGCCATTAAGGTGTAGTCCAAATAGAATTAGAGTTCTGAAGTTTTGTTGTTGCAGGCATAGACTAAGAATATGGCTTCTTATGTAGTTACAGAAGTAACATCAAAAGTAATTGCTTAAATCTTATGTGGCAGTTACTTTTATATTATGATTATTTAGTTTATTCTTTGCTTTTTGTTGATATTGTGCAACGATTATTCTTGTAATAAAGGATATTTTGTTTTATGGTCATCGATAGTGTTTACTGTGTTAAAGTCGTGTCGTTGTGCAGGTATATGTTGTAACTCTTAAGATAAGTAACTCAGCTAATGATAGACTCTACCACATATCTTAACTTGACAACGTGACTTAGGATATCGATAACCTTAACCCTGCCACACCCCCGCAGCCCTCGTGGCCAAATTGAAAGTTATATCTCCCACGTTTCCTGCATCCCATTTTTACATATACCTGACACTTGAACTATCCTGACACTAGAACTATCACCCTGACACTAGAACTATCCCCCTGACACTAGCACTATCCTGAAACTAGAACTATCATTTAATATCTTCATTTCAACAATACTTGACAGTATCACTGTCACACAACCACGAATCACCAACACTTCCCACATCACAACCACGAATCACCAACACTTGTTACTGTCCACTTGCTTGTTGTGTACCATCTCCCCAGCCTCCTCCTAGGCATCACTCTGGTCACGTGGTTTCTGTCCATGTGGATCTCAAACACTGCCACCACCGCCATGATGATGACAATAGTCCGCGCGCTGCTGGACCAGTTCCAGACCATCAAAGACGTGACACCGGTCCACACAAACATCGTCACTGGCAGTGGCATCACACATGACAGGTTGGTGGGGCATGTGTGTGTGGGGGGGGGGGGGGGCGAGTGTGGAGGTGTGGGGATGTCATGAACCGCCACATCAGCAAGTAAAATCGGGATACATCTTCCAGCACTATCAGTGAGTTGTGGGCCTTGGCTGATGGGTACAGACAGTCCGTGGGTGGGTTGTTGGGTGAGTGGGTTGTTGGGTGGGTGGGTGTTGTTGGGTGGGTGTGTGTTGTTGGATGGATGGGTGTTGTTGGGTGGGTGTGTGTTGTTGGGTGGACGGGTGTTGTTGGGTGGGTGTGTGTTGTTGGGTGGGTGTGTGTTGTTGGGTGGATAGGTGTTGTTGGGTGGGTGTGTGTTGTTGGGTGGATGGGTGTTGTTGGATGTTGTTGGGTAGGTGTGTGTTGTTGGGTGGATGGGTGTTGTTAAGTGGGTGTGTGTTGTTGGGTGGATGGGTGTTGTTAAGTGGGTGTGTGTTGTTGGGTGGATGGGTGTTGTTAAGTGGGTGTGTGTTGTTGGGTGGGTGTTTGTTGTTGATTGGGTGTGTGTTGTTGGGTGGGTGTGTGTTGTTGGGTGGGTGTGTGTTGTTGGGTGGGTGTGTGTTGTTGGGTGGGTGTGTGTTGTTGGGTGGGTGTGTGTTGTTGGGTGGGTGTGTGTTGTTGGGTGGGTGTGTGTTTTTGGGTGGGTGTGTGTTGTTGGGTGGACATGTGTTGCTGGGTTTAACGTAAGACAAAGTATTAATGTGAGACAATGGTTAAACACATGACAAAAGTTTAACATAAAACAAGTAATGTCCTCCGGTAAGGTGAGCTATGCCATGTCCTTCTGTAAGATGAGCTATACCCTGTCTTCTGTAAAATGAGCTATACCACGTCCGTCTGTAAGATGAGCTATACCATGTCCTCCTCTAAGGTGAGCTATACCATGTCCTTCTGTAAGATGAGCTATGCTGTGTCCTTCTGTAAGATGAGCTATGCCGTGTCCTTCTGTAAGATGAGCTATACCATGTCCTTCTGTAAGATGAGCTATGCAGTTTCCTTCTGTAAGATGAGCTATACCATGTCCTTCTGTAAGATGAGCTATACCATTTCCTTCTGTAAGATGAGCTATACCATGTCCTTCTGTAAGATGAGCTATACCATTTCCTTCTGTAAGATGAGCTATACCATGTCCTTCTGTAAGATGAGCTATACCATGTCCTTCTGTAAGATGAGCTATACCATGTCCTTCTGTAAGATGAGCTATACCATGTCCTTCTGTAAGATGAGCTATACCATTTCCTTCTGTAAGATGAGCTATACCATTTCCTTCTGTAAGATGAGCTATGCCATTTAGATTATGAGAACCATTTGTATTATCTCGCAGGCAGATGTCGAAACAGAGTGATGGGAACACTCAAGGGGAGGATGTGCATAGACGGAAGGCCAAGTCTGATGCCGAGTTTGCTCGCATGGGAAAGGCATTGTCTCTGACCGTGGCATATGCTGCTAACATTGGCGGTGTTGCAAGTCTGACGGGCACAGGGCCAAACCTAGTACTCTTTGCAGCAGCTCAAAAGTGAGTAACAATTCAGGTTTCACATTGAAGGGTGTGCATAGAACCAGCAGTGGCTAACATTCGTGAATGTTTACAGTAAATTGAATACCAAATAAAATACAATAGATCTGTCCTGACCAACAAAGAGATCTGTCCTTACCAAACAAATAGACCAGACCAGACACAAATAGAACTGACCTAACAAAATACCTGACCTGACCAACAAATAGACATGACCTAACCAACAAATAGACCTGACCTGACCAACAAATAGATCTAACCAATAAATAGACCTAACCAACAGATAGACCTTAACCAATCAACTTTAGAAAGCCATATATTCTGCTAGAATGGCATGTGACCTTTACCCTGTTCTGTGCTCACTTGAAGGTTTACGTCAAATAGTTTATATCCAAAACACCAGAGAAGCACGAGGCCAAATGGGTTTAAGGCGTACCTGCCGACAAGGAGGGCAGCAGATCAAATCCCTGGTTGTTCTTCTGTTGGGGGTGAAATAAATAGACATAGCCAGCACATGACGTGGCGACAGCAGTGGTGAAGCAGCCTCCTCAGCCTATAAAACCCCTCTACTTGCCCAGCAGTGGTGAAGCGGCCTGTAGCCGTCAGCCTATAAAGCCCCTCTACTAGCCCAGCAGTGGTGAAGCAGCCTCCTCAGCCTATAAAACCCCTCTACTAGCCCTGCAGTGGTGAAGCGGCCTGTAGCCCTCAGCCTATAAAACCCCTCTACCAGCCCAGCAGTGGTGAAGCAGCCTCTTCAGCCTATAAAACCCCTCTACTAGCCCAGCAGTGGTGAAGCAGCCTCCTCAGCCTATAAAACCCCTCTACTAGCCCTGCAGTGGTGAAGCGGCCTGTAGCTCTCAGCCTATAAAACCCCTCTACTAGCCCAGCAGTGGTGAAGCAACCTCCTCAGCCTATAAAACCCCTCTACTAGCCCTGCAGTGGTGAAGCGGCCTGTAGCCCTCAGCCTATAAAACCCCTTGACTAGCCTAGCAAAGTTGATCTTAGGAATAATGATGTCCATCCATCGATCCATCTTTTCATCCATAGATCCATAATTCCCTCTCTCCATCCTTCCACCCATTCATCTTTTCCTCAAACTGTACATCCACCCATTGTCCATCAATCCATACATCCACCCATTGTCCATCAATCCATACATCCACCCATTGTCCATCGATACATACATCCACCCATTATCCATCGATCCATACATCCACCCAATGTCCATCGATCCATACATCCACCCATTGTCCATCGATCCATACATCCACCCATTGTCCATTGATCCATTCATCCACTCATCGTCCATAGATCCATACATCCACTCATTGTCCATTGATCCATACATCCACTCATCGTCCATAGATCCATACATCCACCCATTGTCCATTGATCCATACATTCACTCATCATCCATCGATCCATACATCCACCCATTGTCCATCAATCCATACATTTGTAGTAGACCTTCCGTCCTCGTTCTTTAGCTAAACTGGTCACTGGTAACAAATCATATTCTCTGATGTGGCGGAGTTGTTTCTCTCATTCACATTTAGACATCCCTGGTCACTGGTGTTACAGGTTAGGGTTATTGCTAGCCTAAGTCACGGTATCAATTATATCAATGTCACTGACTCACTCTATCACCACTAAACTTTCTCCCTTACCACTATCACTCCTTAACTCACACTTTAATTAAAAAACTAACAATTCTTTTAACAACAACAAAACAATGAATGTTTATTTAATAAATAGCATACACATCTCTTTGTAATAATACTAGGCATGTGAATCATTTTCTATCACAACCAACTCTAACTAACTAACTAACTAACTAACTAACTATAATGACTTTCAAGAGTTTTGTGCAATTAGCACAACTAACTAACTAACTAACTATAATGACTTTCAAGAGTTTTGTGCAATTAGCACATATCTTTCTCTTGCACTATAACAAGCCACAGATCTATCCCGTGGTCAAGTCTAGCACATTGTTGTATTCACAATCTATACCCCTTTGCGTTGATACAATTCTGTCTAGCAACTTGTTCTCAGTCCTATCTCATCTTGTGGCCTTATGTCCCAACTCTCAGCTTATACAACGTAGGTGTCTTGTGAGCTTCCTGTCTTGCCCCGCGTCAGGAAGATGTCTACAGTAATTAGATCTACTGGTTATTCTTCTTCTTCATCTAGTCAGGAACTCGGCGACTGCAGCTGTTCTCATGCCAACGACAGACGACAGTGGTTCTGTTACTGTGGTTGTCAGGCCAAGGGTAGCACATGTGTCACGACGTGTTGTCCAGGATGACAGCTTCGGGTTGAAGCAACACGTCTCCCTCTGATGAGTATGCTGACTAATGCCACTCGGGGACTTGGAAGTCGGTGTTACGTGTGACAGCTGTCAGCAACGACTCAAATAGAACATCACACACAGACAGATTCTTACATGTGCGTGGTCTCTGGTTCCCTCTCAATGTTGGTTTGCCTCTGTAACTCCTATTTCTATCTCTCTATTCTTGTTACTCACTCGCTATGTTCTGTAGTCATTCCTAGTTACCTACTCGGTAGTCTTCTGTCTCTTACTCGGTAGTCTTCTGTCCCTTACTCGGTAGTCTTCTGTCTTTCTGTCTCCTACTCGGTAGTCTTCTGTCTCTTATCGCCCTCCTACCAACTGCAAGGTACTTATCTTCTCTCCTCTTTCTGGTTTCCCTGTAGAACCCTCATCCCCCAACTTATATCATAATCTTCCCCCTTCAGCCAATGACTTATATTTGTCGTCAGTTTATTCGCCTCAACTTTAATTGAACTACGGTGTAGCTAGAGAAAGGACAGCTTGTTCGAACCTACTATAAGACCTACAAGGTCATGGGATTCCAGTAGAAACTGTAGGAAGTTAAACCTTTTAGCTGGAAGTCTTAAATGAGTATTGTTTAAGAATTCCGAACAATGACTTGTTCTTTGAACTCCCTCTCTCGGGAGGGCTCTCAAGTTATGATGGGTACAACAAACGGTATATTAAGGGCTTCCCAGACATTGGTCTTTTGAACCCTTGTAACTCTGTTACACTGGCAACAAATCAAATTCTTACATGTGGCAGAGTTCTTTCTCTCATTCAAGTTTAGACATCACTAGGACCCAATTGTATTCTCATATTTATCAGTTCCTTCCGAACCTGTTCAAAAATATTCTACAAACAAAACAGAAAGATTGAATTCCCATTTGTCTGTTATCGTGACCATGCAGCAAACACTGACTCTATTTGATTTCAGAACAAAACTTTTTGTTAGCCGCACAAGTTAGCTCCAGTATATTTATGTATCTACTATATAATCCACCCTCTGCTCTTATGTAGCCAGTTTTTCTACCTATTGGATTCCTTCTTAACGTAAACTGTTATTTATCTTCATTGGCAAGACTGTTTGTTAATAAATGGGCGTTCCTCAAATCTGACAAGTGCAGGTCACACTTATTTTTGTCGAACACGATGATGTAAAAGATCTAGACGTCCCGTTGAATATCACCTTTTCTCTGTCAGATCAACGACTGTCTGTAGGCCTTTCAAGTGCAAGAGTAACCAATAGACATTCTTGATCACTTTCAAAATCTGTCAAACTTTTAGACGAGATCTCTGACGCTGGTAATTAGAGATGCAAGCTGTGAGGTTTGGGGCTCTAACTATGATGTAAGGACACAAATGCACACATACACAGACACTCACATACACACATACACAGACACTCACATACATACACATACACCCACATACATACATATACACCCACATACATACACAGACACCCACATACATACACATACACCCACATACATACATATACACCCACATACATACACAGACACCCACATACATACACATACCTACACATACACAGACACCCACATGCATACATATACACCCACATACATACACATACATACACATACACAGACACCCACATATACACATACACAGACACCCACATACATACATATACACCCACATACATACACAGACACCCACATACATACACATACACAGACACCCACATATACACATACACAGATACCCACATATACACATACACAGACACCCACATACACCCACATACACAGACACCCACATACACAGACATCCAAATGCATACACAGACACCCACATACGTACACATACACCCACATACATACACATACACCCACATACACAGACATCCACATGCATACACAGACACCCACATACATACACATACACCCACATACATTCACAGACACCCACATACATACACATACACCCACATACATACACATACACCCATATACACAGACACCCACATACACAGACATCCGCATTCATACTCAGACATCCAGATACATACACAAACATCCACATACATACACAGACATCCACATACATACACAGACATCCACATACATACACAGACACCCACATGCATACACAGACACCCACATACACAGACACCCACATGCATACACAGACACCAACATACACACATACAGAGACACCCACACACATACACAGACACCCACATACACACATACACAGACACCCACATACATACACAGACTCCCACATACATACACAGACTCCCACATACATACACAGACTCCAACATACATACACAGACTCCAACATACATACACAGACTCCCAAATACATACACAAACTCCAACATACATACACAGACTCCCACATACATACACAAACTCCCACATACATACACAGACTCCCACATACACAGACCCACATACACACACCGACATACACAGACACCAACATACACACATCCCCATACACACACCCACATACACACACCCACATACAAGCAAACACACCCACATACACACACCCAAATACACACATACACAGACACCAACATACACACACCCACATACACACATACACAGACCCACATACACACACCCACATACACACATCCACATACACACACCCACATACACAGACACCCATATACACAGACACCCACATACACACACACACATAATAATAGTTGTCCATCACAAGTGATGAAGACCACTCTCTTTGTTCAGCCGTGTGGACAGTCGTATCTCTTGCTGTGTCCGCTGAAATGGGTGACTTGCGCGGTGATTTGGATTAAAGTGAGGAAGAAACTGCGCCTTTTGTCAACCTCACTCACAGAGTCTAAGCTACCTTTTGTCAACCTCACTCACAGAGTCTAAGCTACCTTTTGCCAGTGGCAAGACATTCATCGAGACGACTGGAGAAAGCATAGGATGCAGATTTTGCCTCAGGGTTACCACCGAAGCCTTTCCGTAAACATGTAACCCGCAGGGTAGAAAGGTGGGAAGGCATCTAACGCAGTTTGTCGTGCCTTTTCGATAACCACAAGAGGTCGTTTGGACAACACTCAGCGTGTGAGTGAGTCTGACATCTCTCCCCAGCTGTATTCAGCTCATCATAGTAGCATCTAAAATTCCAACACGCCATATTCGTGAAGGTGAACCGGCAGAACTAACCCGTGGCGTGAAATACGACACAGGTATAAGCATAGCGCCATTCACTGATTCAGCCGGCGTCCAGACCAGGATAAACTGATGGAAGAAATCACAAAAAAAGAACGAAATAACAAGTCCAGACGGAAAACAACTCCGCGTTTCCGTGAACACAAGTGTAAGTCATCGACTAGTGTGAATTCCAGGCAAATCCGTGGTCTGGCGGCATCCATAATGATCCAAAACAGTAGAGAAATGTAGACTCGCAGCCAGTTATGGCGCCATCTTTGCCAGATTTTTTTCAATCCAACACATACACAGACACCAACATACACACACCCACATACACACATACACAGACACCCATATACACACATACACAGACACCCATATACACAGACACCCACATACACACATTCACACACACATACACACAGACACCCACATACACACATACACAGACACCCATATACACAGACACCCACATACAAACATTCACACACACATACACACATACACAGACACCCATATACACAGAAACCCACATACACACATACACACATCCACATACACACACCCACATACACACATACACAGACACCAACATACACACACCCACATACACACATACACAGACACCCACATACACACATACACAGACAACCACATACATACACAGGCACCCACATATACACATACACAGAAACCAACATACACACACCCACATACACACATACACAAACCCACATACACACATACACAGACACCCACATACACATACACATACCCACATACACACCCACACACACACATACACACACACCCACATACACACATACACAGACACCAACATACACACATATACAGACACACACCCACATACACACATACACACACACCAACATACACACATACACAGACACCAACATACACACATACACAGACACACACTCACATACACACAAACACACACACCCACATACACACATACACAGACACCAACATACACACAGACACCCACATACACACATACACAGACACTCACATACACACATACACAGACACACACCCAAATACACACACACCCACATACACACATGCACAGACACCAACATACACACATACACAGACACCCCCATACACACATACACAGACACCATCATACAAACATACACACACCCACATACACACAACCACATACACACATACACACATACACAAACACCCACATACACACATACATACATTCACAAACACCCACATACACACATACACACATACACAGACACCCACATACACACATGCACAGACACTCACATACACACAAACACACACACCCACATACACACATGCACAGACACCAACATACACACATACACAGACACCCCCATACACACATACACAGACACCATCATACAAACATACACACACCCACATACACACAACCACATACACACATACACACATACACAAACACCCACATACACACATACATACATACACAAACACCCACATACACACATACACACATACACACATACACAGACACCCACATACACACATACACAGACACCAGCATACACACACCCACATACAAACATACACACCCACATACACACATGCACACACCCACATACACACACCCACATACACACATACACACACCCACATAAACACACCCACATACACACATACACACACCCACATACACACATACACACACCAACATACACACATACACACACCAACATACACACACCCAAATACAAACATACACACACCCACATACACACATACACACACCAACATACACACATACACATACCCACATACACACATACACACCAACATATACACATACACACACCCACATACACACATACACACACCCACATACACACACCCACATACACACACCCACATACACACATACACAGACACCAACATAAACACACCCACATTCACACACCCACATACACACATACACACACCTTCATACAAACATACACACACCCACATACACACATACACACACCCACATACATACATACACACACCCACATACACACATACACACACATACACAGACACCCACACACACACATACACAGACACCCACATACACACATACACAGACACCCACATACACACTTACATATACACCCACATACACACATACACAGACACCCACATACACACATACACAGACACCCACATACACACATACACAGACACCCACATACACACATACACAGACATCCACATACATACATACACAGACACCCCCATACATACATACACAGACACCCACATACACACATACACAGACACCCACATACACACATACACACATCCACATACACACACCCACATACACACATACACACATACACAAACACCCACATACACACATACACACACACAGACACCCACATACACACATACACGCATACAAAGACACCCACATACACACATAGACAGACACCCACACACACACACCCACATACACACATACACACACCCACATACACACATACACACGGCAACATTCACACACCCACATACACACATACACACACCCACATACACACCCACATACACACACCCACATACACACACCAATATACACACACATACATACAACATACACACATACACACACCCACATACACACATACACACACCCACATACACACACCAACATACACACATACACACACCCACATACACACATACACACACCAACATATACACATACAAACACCCACATACACACATACGCACATACACACATAAACAAACACCCACATACACACATACACACACACAGACACCCACATACACACATACACACATACACAGACACACACATACACAGAAACCAACATACACACACCCATATACACACATACACACACCCACATACACACATACACACGACCACATACACACACCCACATACACACATACACACACCCACATACACACCCACATACACACACCCACATACACACATACACACACCAACATACACACATACACATACCAACATACACACATACACACACCCACATACACACATACACACACCCACATACACACACCAACATACACACATACACACACCCACATACACACACCAACCTACACACATACACAGACACCAACATACACACACCCACATACACACACCCACATACACACATACACACATACACACATACATACACCGCCATACACACATACACAAACACCCACATACACACATACACAGACACCCACATACACAGACACCCACATACATACACAGACACCCACATACATACACAGACACCCACATACACACATACGCAGACACCCACATGCACAAACACTCACATACCCACATACACAGACACCCATACATACACAGACACCCACATACATACACCGACACCAACATACACACATACACAGACACCCACATACACAGACACCCACATACATACATAGATACACACATACACAGACAACCACATACACAGACACCCACATACATGCACAAACACCCACATACACACATACACAGACACCCACATACACACATACACAGACACCCACATACATACACAGACACCAACGTACCCACATACACAGACACCCACATACATACACAGACACCAACATACATACACATATACCCACATACACACATACACATACACCCACATACATACCCAGACACCAACATACATACACATACACCCACATACATACATAGACACCAACATACATACACAGACACCAACATACATACACAGACACCAACATACATACACAGATACCCACATACATACACAGACACCAACATACATACACAGACACCAACATACATACACAGACACCAACATACATACACAGACAACCACATACATACACAGACACCCACATACATACACAGCCACCAACATACATACACAGACACCAACATGCATACACAGACACCACATACACACATACACAGACACCCACATACATACACAGACACCAACATACATACACAGACACCCACATACCCACATACACAGACACCCACATACACACAGACACCCACATACACAGACACCCACATACACATATACTCAGACACCAACATACATACACAGACATCCACATACACACATACACAGACACCCACATACACAGACACCCACATACACACATACACAAACATCCACACATACACAAACATCCACATACACAGACACCCACATACCCACATACACAGACACCCACATACATACACAGACACCCACATACATACACAGACACCAACATACATACACAGACACCCACATACACACATACAGACACCCACATATACACGAACACAGACACCCACATACACACATACACAGACACCCACATACATACACAGACTCCCACATACATACACAGACTCCCACATACATACACAGACTCCAACATACATACACAGACTCCTACATACATACACAGACTCCCAAATACATACACAGACACCCACATACATACACAGACACCCACATACATACATACACAGACACCCACACACATACACAAACACCAACATACATACACGGACACCCACATACACATACACAGACACCCACATACACAGACACCAACATACACACATACACAGACACCCATATACACAGACACCCACATACCCACATACACTGACACCTATACATAGACACCCACATACAAACATACACAGACACCCACATACACAGACACCCACATACATACACAGACACCCACATGCACACATACACAGACGCCCACATGCACAGACACCCACATACCCACATACACAGACACCTATACATAGACACCCACATACAAACATACACAGACACCCACATACACAGACACCCACATACACACACAGACACCCACATACACACATACACAGACACCCACATACACAGACACCCACATACATACACAGACACCAACATACCCACATATACAGACACCCACATACATACACATATATCAACATTCACACATACACAGACACCCACATACACAGAAACCCACATACACACATAGACACCCACATACAAACATACACAGACACCCACATACACAGACACCCACATACATGCACAGACACCCACATACACACATACACAGACACCCACATACACACATACACAGACACCCACCTACATACACAGACAACAACATACCCACATACACAGACACCCACATACATACACAGACACCAACATACATACAGAGACACCCACATACATACACAGACACCCACATACACACATACACAGACACCCACATACACAGACACCCACATACATACACAGAGACCCACATACACACATACACAGACACCCACATACACAGACACCCACATAACCACATACACAGACACCCACATACATACACAGACACCCACATACACACATACACAGACACCCACATACATACACAGACACCAACATACACACATACACTGACACCCACATACATACACAGACACCCACATACCCACATACACAGACACCCACATACCCACATACACAGACACCCACATACATACACAGACACCCACATACATACACAGACACCCACATACATACACAGACACCCACATACACACATACACAGACACCCACATGCACAGACACCCAGGTACCCACATACACAGACACCCATACATAGACACCTACATACAAACATTCACAGACACCCACATACACAGACTCCCACATACACACACACACCCACATACATACATACACAGACACCCACATACACACATACACAGACACCCACATACATACACAGACACCAACATACCCACATATACAGACACCCACATACATACACAGACACCAACATACACACATACACAGACACCCACATACACAGACACCCACATACATACATAGACACCCACATACAAACATACACAGACACCCACATACACAGACACCCACATACATACACAAACACCCACATATACACATACACATACACCCACATACACACATACACTGACACCCACATACTTACACAGACACCAACATACCCACATACACAGACACCCACATACATACACAGACACCAACATACATACACAGACACCCACATACATACACAGACACCCACATACACACATACACAGACACCCACATACACAGACACCCACATACACACATACACAGACACCCACATACACAGACACCCACATACCCACATACACAGACACCCACATACATACACAGACATCCACATACACACATACACAGACACTCACATACATACACAGACACCAACATACATACACAGACACCCACATACACACATACACAGACACCCACATACACACATACACAGACACCAATATACACACATACACAGACACCCACATACACACATACACAGACACCCACATACACACATACACAGACACCCACATACACACATACACAGACACCCACATACATACACAGACACCAACACACATACACAGTTACCCACATACATACACAGACACCAACATACATACACAGACACCCACATACATACACAGACACCCACATGCATACTAAGACACCCACATACATACACAGACACCAACATACATACACAGACACCAACATACATACACAGACACCCACATACATACAAACACAGACAACAACATAAATACACAGAATCCCACATACACACATACACATACACTCACATACATACACAGACAACCACATACATACACAGACACCCACATACATACAAAGACACCAACATACATACACAGACACCCACATACATACACAGACACCCACATACATACACAGACACCCACATATTTACATAGACACCAACATACATACACAGACACAACATACATACACAGACACCAACATACACACATACCCAGACACCCACATACATACACAGACACCAACATACATACACAGACACCCACATACATACACAGACACCAACACACATACACATACACCTACATACATACACAGACACCAACATGCATACACAGACACCCACATTAACACATACACAGACACCCACATACACACATACACAGACACCCACATACATACACAGACACCAACATACATACACAGACACCCACAAACACACATACACAGACACCCACACACATACACAGACACCAATATACACACATACACAGACACCCACCTACACACATACACAAACACCCACATACATACACATACACAGACACCCACATACATACACAGACACCAACATACATACACAGACACCAACATACATACACAGACACCAACATACATACACAGATACCCACATACATACACAGACACCAACATACATACGCAGACACCAACATACATACAAAAACACCAACATACATACACAGACACAAACATACATACACAGACACCAACATACATACACAGACACCCACATACATACACAGACAACAACATACATACACAGACACCAACATACATACACAGACACCCACATACACACATAAAGAAACCCACATACATACACAGACACCAACATACATACACAGACACCCACATACCAACATACTCAGACACCCACATACACACATACACAGACTACCACATACACAGACACCCACATACACACATACACAGACACCAACATACATACACAGACACCCACATACACAGACACCCCCATACACACATACACAGACACCCACGTACACCCACATACACAGACACCCACATACACAGACACCCACATACCCACATACACAGACACCCACATACATACACAGACACCCACATACATACACAGACACGAACATACATACACAGACACCCACATACACACATACACAGACACCAACATACATACACAGACACCCACATACACAGACACCCACATACATACACAGACACCTACATACATACACAGATACCCACATACATACACAGACACCCACACACATACACAGATACCAACATACATACACAGACACCTACATACATACACAGACACCAATATACATACACAGACACTAACATACATACACAGACACCAACATACATACACAGACACCAACATAAATAAACAGACACCCACATACATACAGAGACACCCACATACATACACAGCCACCAACATACATACCCAGACACCAACATACATACACAGACACCACATACACACATACACAGACACCCACATACATACACAGACACCCACATACATACACATACACCAACATACATACACAGACACCCACATACCCACATACACAGACACCCACATACACACAGACACCCACATACACAGACACCCACATACACATATACACAGACACCAACATACATACATAGACATCCACATACACACATACACAGACACCCACATACACAGACACCCACATACACACATACACAAACATCCACATACACAGACACCCACATTACCACATACACAGACACCCACATACATACACAGACACCCACATACATACACAGACACCAACATACATACACAGACACCCACATACACACATACACAGACACCCACATATATACGAACACAGACACCCACATACACACATACACAGACACCCACATACATATACAGACTCCCACATACATACACAGACTCCAACATACATACACAGACTCCAAAATACATACACAGACACCCAGATACATCCACAGACACCCACATACATACATACATACATACATACACAGACACCCACACACATACACAGACACCAACATACATACACAGACACCCACATACACACATACACAGACACCCAGATACACAGACACCCACATACACACATACACAGACACCCACATAAACAGATACCCACATACACAGACACCCACATACATACACAGACACCCACATACATACACAGACACCCACATACACACATACACAGACGCCCACATGCACAGACACCCACGTACCCACATACACAGACACCCACATACACAGACACCCACATACATACACAGACACCAACATACCCACATATACAGACACCCACATACATACACAGACACCAACATTCACACATGCACAGACACCCACACACACAGACACCCACATACATACATAGACACGCACATACAAACATACACAGACACCCACATACACAGACACCCACATACATGCACATACACCCACATACACACATACACAGACATCCACATACAAACATACACAGACACCCACATACATACACATACACCAACATACATACAGAGACACCCACATACATACACAGACACCCACATACACACATACACAGACACCCACATACACAGACACCCACATACATACACAGACACCCACATACACAGACACCCACATAACCACATACACAGACACCCACATACATACACAGACACCCACATACACACATACACAGACACCCACATACATACACAGACACCCACATACACACATACACAGACACCCACATACATACACAGACACCCACATACACACATACACAGACACCCACATGTCAGACACCCATGTACCCACATACACAGACACTCATACATAGACACCCACATACAAACATACACAGACACCCACATACACAGACACCCACATACACACACAGACACCAACATACCCACATACACAGACACCCACAAACATACACAGACACCCACATACACACATACACAGACACCCACATACACATATACACAGACACCCACATACATACACAGACACCAACATACATACACAGACACCCACATACACACATACACAGACACCCACATACACACATACAGAGACACCAATATACACACATACACAGACACCCACATACACACATACACAGACACCCACATACACACATACACAGACACCCACATACACACATACACAGACACCCACATACATACACAGACACCAACACACATACACAGTCACCCACATACATACAATGACACCAACATACATACACAGACACCCACATACCTACACAGACACCCACATGCATACTAAGACACCCACATACATACACAGACACCAACATACATACACAGACACCAACATACATACACAGACACCCACATACATACAAACACAGACAACAACATACATACACAGACACCCACATACACACATACACATACACTCACATACATACACAGACACCCACATACATACACAGACACCCACATACATACACAGACACCAACATACATACACAGACACCCACATACATACACAGACACCCACATACATACACAGACACCCACATATATACACAGACACCAACATACATACACAGACACAACATACATACACAGACACCAACATACACACATACCCAGACACCCACATACATACACAGACACCAACATACACACATACACATACACCTACATACATACACAGACACCAACATGCATACACAGACACCCACATTAACACATACAAAGACACCAACATACACACATACACAGACACCCACATACATACACAGACACCAACATACATACACAGACACCCACATACACACATACACAGACACCCACACACATACACAGACACCAATACACACACATACACAGACACCCACATACACACATACACAAACACCCACATACATACACATACACAGACACCCACATACATACACAGACACCAACATACATACACAGACACCAACATACATACACAGACACCAACATACATACACAGATACCCACATACATACACAGACACCAACATACATACGCAGACACCAACATACATACACAAACACCAACATACATACACATACACAAACATACATACACAGACACCAACATACATACACAGACACCCACATACATACACAGACACCAACATACATACACAGACACCAACATACATACACAGACACCCACATACACACATAAAGAAACCCACATACATACACAGACACCAACATACATACACAGACACCCACATACCAACATACTCAGACACCCACATACACACATACACAGACTACCACATACACAGACACCCACATACACACATACACAGACACCAACATACATACACAGATACCCACATACACAGACACCCACATACAAACATACACAGACACCCACGTACACCCACCTACACAGACACCCACATACACAGACACCAACATACCCACATACACAGACACCCACATACATACACAGACACCCACATACATACACAGACACGAACATACATACACAGACACCCACATACACACATACACAGACACCAACATACATACACAGACACCCACATACACAGACACCCACATACATACACAGACACCCACATACATACACAGACACCCAAATACATACACAGACACCCACACACATACACAGATACCAACATACATACACAGACACCCACATACATACACAGACACCAATATACATACACAGACACCAACATACATACACAGACACCAACATACATACACAGCCACCAACATACATACCCAGACACCAACATACATACACAGACACCACATACACACATACACAGACACCCACATACATACACAGACACCCACATACATACACAGACACCAACATACATACACAGACACCCACATACCCACATACACAGACACCCACATACACACAGACACCCACATACACAGAATCCCACATACACATATACACAGACACCAACATACATACACAGACATCCACATACACACATACACAGACACCCACATACACAGACACCCACATACACACATACACAAACATCCACATACACAGACACCCACATTACCACATACACAGACACCCACATACATACACAGACACCCACATACATACACAGACACCAACATACATACACAGACACCCACATACACACATACACAGACACCCACATATACACGAACACAGACACCCACATACACACATACACAGACACCCACATACATATACAGACTCCCACATACATACACAGACTCCAACATACATACACAGACTCCAACATACATACACAGACTCCTACATAATACACAGACTCCCAAAAACATACACAGACACCCAGATACATACACAGACACCCACATACATACATACATACATACACAGACACCCACACACATACACAGACACCAACATACATACACAGACACCCACATACACACATACACAGACACCCACATACACAGACACCCACATACACACATACACAGACACCCACATAAACAGATACCCACATACACAGACACCCACATACATACACAGACGTCCACACACATACACAGACACCCACATACATACATACACAGACGCCCACATGCACAGACACCCACATACCCACATACACAGACACCTATACATAGACACCCACATACAAACATACACAGACACCCACATACACAGACACCCACATACACACACAGACACCCACATACACACATACACAGACACCCACATACACAGACACCCACATACATACACAGACACCAACATTCCCACATATACAGACACCCACATACATACACAGACACCCACATACATACACAGACACCCACATACATACATAGACACCCACATATATACACAGACACCAACATACATACACAAACACAACATACATACACAGACACCAACATACACACATACCCAGACACCCACATACATACACAGACACCATCATACACACATACACATACACCTACATACATACACAGACACCAACATGCATACACAGACACCCACATTAACACATACACAGACACCCACATACACACATACACAGACACCCACATACATACACATTCACCAACATACATACACAGACACCCACAAACACACATACACAGACACCCACACACATACACAGACACCAATATACACACATACACAGACACCCACATACACACATACACAAACACCCACATACATACACATACACAGACACCCACATACATACACAGACACCAACATACATACACAGACACCAACATACATACACAGACACCAACATACATACACAGATACCCACATACATACACAGACACCAACATACATACGCAGACACCAACATACATACAAAAACACCAACATACATACACAGACACAAACATACATACACAGACACCAACATACATACACAGACACCCACATACATACACAGACACCAACATACATACACAGACACCAACATACATACACAGACACCCACATACACACATAAAGAAACCCACATACATACACAGACACCAACATACATACACAGACACCCACATACCAACATACTCAGACACCCACATACACACATACACAGACTACCACATACACAGACACCCACATACACACATACACATACACCAATAAAATACACAGACACCCACATACACAGACACCCACATACACACATACACAGACACCCACGTACACCCACATACACAGACACCCACATACACAGACACCCACATACACAGACACCCACATACATACACAGACACCCACATACATACACAGACACGAACATACATACAAAGACACCCACATACACACATACACAGACACCAACATACATACACAGACACCCACATACACAGACACCCACATACATACACAGACACCCACATACATACACAGACATGCACATACATACACAGACACCCACACACATACACAGATACCAACATACATACACAGACACCCACATACATACACAGACACCAATATACATACACAGACACTAACATACATACACAGACACCAACATACATACACAGACACCAACATACATAAACAGACACCCACATACATACAGAGACACCCACATACATACACAGCCACCAACATACATACCCAGACACCAACATACATACACAGACACCACATACACACATACACAGACACCCACATACATACACAGACACCCACATACATACACAGACACAAACATACATACACAGACACCCACATACCCACATACACAGACACCCACATACACACAGACACCCACATACACAGACACCCACATACACATATACACAGACACCAACATACATACACAGACATCCACATACACACATACACAGACACCCACATACACAGACACCCACATACACACATACACAAACATCCACATACACAGACACCCACATTACCACATACACTTACCCACATACATACACAGACACCCACATACATACACAGACACCAACATACATACACAGACACCCACATACACACATACACAGACACCCACATATATACGAACACAGACACCCACATACACACATACACAGACACCCAGATACATACACAGACACCCACATACATACATACATACATACATACACAGACACCCACACACATACACAGACACCAACATACATACACAGACACCCACATACACACATACAAAGACACCCAGATACACAGACACCCACATACACACATACACAGACACCCACATAAACAGATACCCACATACACAGACACCCACATACATACACAGACACCCACATACATACACAGACACCCACATACATACACAGACACCCACACACATACACAGATACCAACATACATACACAGACACCCACATACATACACAGACACCAATATACATACACAGACACCAACATACATACACAGACACCAACATACATACACAGACACCAACATACATAAACAGACACCCACATACATACAGAGACACCCACATACATACACAGCCACCAACATACATACCCAGACACCAACATACATACACAGACACCACATACACACATACACAGACACCCACATACATACAAAGACACCCACATACATACACAGACACCAACATACATACACAGACACCCACATACCCACATACACAGACACCCACATACACACAGACACCCACATACACAGACTCCCACATACACATATACACAGACACCAACATACATACACAGACATCCACATACACACATACACAGACACCCACATACACAGACACCCACATACACACATACACAAACATCCACATACACAGACACCCACATTACCACATACACAGACACCCACATACATACACAGACACCCACATACATACACAGACACCAACATACATACAGACACCCACATATACACATACACAGACACCCACATATACACGAACACAGACACCCACATACACACATACACAGACACCCACATACATATACAGACTCCCACATACATACACAGACTCCAACATACATACACAGACTCCAACATACATACACAGACTCCTACATACATACACAGACTCCCAAAAACATACACAGACACCCAGATACATACACAGACACCCACATAATACATACATACATACACAGACACCCACACACATACACAGACACCAACATACATACACAGACACCCACATACACACATACACAGACACCCACATACACAGACACCCACATACACACATACACAGACACCCACATAAACAGATACCCACATACACAGACACCCACATACATACACAGACACCCACACACATACACAGACACCCACATACATACATACACAGACGCCCACATGCACAGACACCCACATACCCACATACACAGACACCTATACATAGACACCCACATGCAAACATACACAGACACCCACATACACAGACACCCACATACACACACAGACACCCACATACACACATACACAGACACCCACATACACAGACACCCACATACATACACAGACACCAACATACCCACATATACAGACACCCACATACATACACAGACACCCACATTCACACATACACAGACACCCACACACACAGACACCCACATACATACATAGACACCCACATACAAACATACACAGACACCCACATACACAGACACCCACATACATGCACATACACCCACATTCACACATACACAGACACCCACATACACACATACACAGACACCCACATACATACACAGACACCAACATACCCACATACACAGACACCCACATACATACACAGACACCAACATACATACAGAGACACCCACATACATACACAGACACCCACATACACACATACACAGACACCCACATACACAGACACCCACATACATACACAGACACCCACATACACACATACACAGACACCCACATACACAGACACCCACATAACCACATACACAGACACCCACATACATACACAGACACCCACATACACACATACACAGACACCCACATACATACACAGACACCCACATACACACATACACAGACACCCACATACATACACAAACACCCACATACACACATACACAGACACCCACATGTCAGACACACATGTACCCACATACACATACACCCATACATAGACACCCACATACAAACATACACAGACACCCACATACACAGACACCCACATACACACACAGACACCCACATACACACATACACAGACACCCACA
The DNA here is from genome assembly GCA_036924085.1 of Ariolimax columbianus. Classification (NCBI taxonomy): domain Eukaryota; kingdom Metazoa; phylum Mollusca; class Gastropoda; order Stylommatophora; family Arionidae; genus Ariolimax; species Ariolimax columbianus. The sequence goes on from JAVGWX010000015.1 coordinate 73,000,148, forward strand.
TACACACATACACAGACACCCACATACATACACAGACACCAACATACCCACATATACAGACACCCACATACATACACAGACACCAACATACACACATACACAGACACCCACATACACACATACACAGACATTAATATACACACATACACAGACACCCACATACACACATACACAGACACCCACATACACAGACACCCACATACACACATACACAGACACCCACATACATACACAGACACCAACACACATACACAGTCACCCACATACATACACAGACACCAACATACATACATAGACACCCACATACATACACAGACACTCACATACATACTAAGACACCCACATACATACACAGACACCAACATACATACACAGACACCAACATACATACACAGACACCCACATACATACACAGACACCCACATACATACAAACACAGACAACAACATACATACACAGACACCCACATACACACATACACAAACACTCACATACATACACAGACACCCACATACATACACAGACACCCACATACATACACAGACACCCACATACATACACAGACACCCACATACATACACAGACACCCACATACATACACAGACACCCACATATATACACAGACACCAACATACATACACAGACACCAACATACATACACAGACACCAACATACACACATACCCAGACACCCACATACATACACAGACACCCACATACACACATACACAGACACCCACATACATACCTAGACACCATCATACATACACAGACACCAACATACATACACAGACACAAACATACATACACAGACACCAACATACATACACAGACACCCACATACATACACAGACACCAACATACATACACAGACACCCACATACACACATAAAGAAACCCACATACATACACAGACACCAACATACATACACAGACACCCACATACCCACATACTCAGACACCCACATACACACATACACAAACACCCACATACACAGACACCCACATACACACATTCACAGACACCAACATACATACACAGACACCCACATACACACATACACAGACACCCACATACACAGACACCCACTTACACACATACACAGACACCCACATACACAGACACCCACATACACAGACACCCACATACCCACATACACAGACACCCAAATACAAACACAGACACCCACATACATACCCAGACACCAACATACATACACAGACACCCACATACACACATACACAGACACCAACATACATACACAGACACCCACATACACACATACACAGACACCCACATTCACAGACACCCACATACATACACAGACACCCACATACATACACAGACACCCACATACATACACAGACACCCACATACACACATACACACATACACAGACACCCACATGCACAGACACCCATGTACTCACATACACAGACACCCATACATAGACACCCACATACAAACATACACAGACACCCACATATACAGACACCCACATACACACACAGACACCCACACACACACATACACAGACACCCACATACACACATACACAGACACCCACATACACACATACACAGACACCCACATACACACATATACAGACACCCACATACAAAGACACCCACATACCCACATACACAGACACCCACATACATACACAGACACTCACATACATACACAGACACCAACATACAAAGACATACACCCACATACACACATACACAGACACCAACATACACACATACAAAGATACCAACATACATACATACACAGACACCCACATACCCACATACACAGACACCTACATACATACACAGACACCCACATACACACATACACAGATACCAACATACATACATACACAGACACCCACATACCCATATACACAGACACCCACATACATACACAGACACCAACATACATACACAGACACCCACATACACACATACACAGACACCCACATACATACACAGATACCCACATACACACATACACAGACACCCACATACATACACAGACACCCACATACCCACATACACAGACACCCAAATACATACACAGACACCCACATACACACATACACAGACACCCACATACCCACATACACAGATACCCACATACATACACAGACACCCACATACACACATACACAGACACCAACATACATACATACACAGACACCCACATACCCACATACACAGACAGCCACATACATACAGAAACACCCACATACACACATACACAGACACCCACATACATACACATACACCCACATACACACATACACAGACACCCACATACATACACAGACACCCACATACACACATACACAGACACCCACATACATACACATACACCCACATACACACATACACAGACACCCACATACATACACAGACACCCACATACACACATACACAGACACCCACATAATACACAGACACCCACATACACACATACACAGACACCCACATACATACACAGACACCAACATACATACACAGACACTCACATACCTACATACACAGACACCCACATACATACATACACAGACACCCACATACACACATACACAGACACCAACATACACACATTCACCCACATACACACAGACACTCACATACACACAGACACCCACATACACACAGACACCCACATACACACAGACACCCACATACACACAGACACCCACATACACACAGACACCCACACACCCAGACACACGCACATACACACAGACACCAACATACACACAGACACCCACATACACAGACACCCCTATATACACAGACACACACATACACACAGACGCCCACATACACACAGAACCCTCATACACACATATACCCACATACACACACACCCACATACACACACACACCCACATACACACAGACACCCACATACACACAGACACCAACATGCACACAGAGACCCACATGCACAGAGACACCCACACCCACACAGACACCCACATACACACATACACCCCCATACACACAGATATCCACACATACACAGACACCCACAGGCACACAGACACCCACATACACACAGAGACCCACATACACACAGACACCCACATGCACACAGACACCCACACATACACAGACACCCACATGCACACAGATCCAAACAGACATAGAAACACACACCCAGATTAACCTGTTGTCATGTCTCCCTCCCCAGAACCTTCGAGGATGTAGGTCTGAGGTCTCCCATCAGTTTCAGCACCTGGCTGGTCTATGGGCTTCCCCTCTCCTTGCTGCTGGTCATGGTCATGTGGCTGTGGATGGTGCTGGTCTTTCTCAGGTGCAGGTGAGAAGCGTAATCAAATGTTGTGTACCTGTCGAAACATATCACTCTCACCTGTCACATCAGCTCTGTGACATAAACTTGTCCCTCTCATCTGTCACATCAGCTCTGTGACATAAACGTATCATTCTGTCCTGTAACATCAGCTCTGTGACATAAACTTGTCATGCTCACCTGTCACATCAGCTCTGTGACATAAACATATCACTCTCACCTGTCACATCAGCTCTGTGACATAAACTTGTCACACTCACTCCAGAACTACCAACACCACTCACTCCACAACTACCACCACCACTCATTCCACAATTACCACCACTCACCACACAACTACCACCACTCACCACACAACTACAACTACAACCACTCACCACACAACTACCACAGCTCACTCCACAACTACCACCACCACTCACTCCACAACTACAACCACCACTCATTCCACAACTACCACCACCACTCACTCCACAACTACCACCACCACTCATTCCACAACTACCACCACTCACCACACAACTACCACCACTCACCACACAACTACCACCACTCACCACACAACTACAACTACAACCACTCACCACACAACTACTACCACTCACTCCACAACTACCACCACCACTCACTCCACAACTACCACCACCACTCATTCCACAACTACCACCAACACTCACTCCACAACTACCACCACTCACCACACAACTACCACCACTCACTCCCCAACCACCAACACTCACTCCACAACTACCACCACTCACCACACAACTACCACCACCACTCACTCCACAACTACCACCAACACTCACTCCACAACTACCACCACTCACCACACAACTACCACCACCACTCACTCCACAACTACCACCACCACTCACTCCACAACTACCACCACCACTAACTCCACAACAACAGTCACCACTCCTTCCACAACTACCACCACCACTCATTCCACAACTACCACCACCACTCATTCCACAACTACCACCACCACTCATTCCACAACTACCACCACCACTCACTCCACAACCATCATCACTCATTCCACAACTACCACCACTCACCACACAACTACCACCAACACTCACTCCACAACTACCACCAACACTCACTCCACAACTACCACCACTCACCACACAACTACCACCACCACTCACTCCACAACTACCACCACCACTCACTCCACAACTACCACCACCACTCACTCCACAACTACCACCACCACTCATTCCACAACTACCACCACCACTCATTCCACAACTACCACAACCACTCACCACAACTACCACCACTCACCACACAACTACCACCACCACTCATTCCACAACTACCACCACCACTCACTCAACAACTACCACCAACACTCACTCCACAACTACCACCACTCACCACACAACTGCCACCACCACTCACTCCACAACTACCACCACCACTCACTCCACAACTACCACCACCACTCACTCCACAACTACCACCACCACTCATTCCACAACTACCACCACCACTCATTCCACAACTACCACCACCACTCACCACAACTACCACCACTCACCACACAACTACCACAACTCACCACACAACTACCACCACTCACTCCACAACTACCACCACCACTCACTCCACAACTACGACCATTCACTCCACAACTACCACCACTCACTCCACAACTACCACCACTCACTCCACAACTACCACCACTCACTCCACTACTACCACCACCACTCACTCCACAACTACCACCACTCACCACAACTACCACCACTTACCACACAACTACCACCACTCACCACACACCTACCACAACTCACCACACAACTACCACAGCTCACCACACAACTACCACCAACACTCACTCTACAACTACCACCAATCACTCCACTACTACCACCACCACTCACTCCACAACTACCACCACCACTCACTCCACAACTACCACAACTCACCACACAACTACCACCACCACTCACTCCACTACTACCACCACCACTCACTCCACAACTACCACCACCACTCACTCCACAACTACCACAACTCACTCCACAACTACCACCACCACTCACTCCACAACTATCACAACTCACCACACAACTACCACCACCACTCACTCCACTACTACCACCACCACTCACTCCACTACTACCACCCCTCACTCCACAACTACCACCACTCACTCCACTAGTACCACCACCACTCACTCCACTACTACCACCACCACTCACTCCACTACTACCACCCCTCACTCCACAACTACCACCACTCACTCCACTACTACCACCACCACTCACTCCACTACTACCACCACCACTCACTCCACTACTACCACCACCACTCACTCCACTACTACCACCCCTCACTCCACTACTACTACCCCTCACTCCACAACTACCACCACTCACTCCACTACTACCACCCCTCACTCCACAACTACCACAACTCACTCCACAACTACCACCACCACTCACTCCACAACTACCACAACTCATCACACAACTACCACCACCACTCACTCCACAACTACCACCACTCACTCCACAACTACCACCACCACTCACTCCACAACTACCACCACTCACTCCACAACTACCACCACTCATTCCACTACTACCACCACCACTCACTCCACAACTACCACCACTCACTCCACAACTACCACCACTCACTCCCCTACTACCACCACTCACTCCACAACTACCACCACTCACTCCACAACTACCACCACTCACTCCACAACTACCACCACTCACTCCACAACTACCACCACTCACCCCCCTACTACCACCCCACACTCCACAATTACCACCCCTCACCACAGAACTACCCTCACTCACTCCACAATTACCATCACCACTTACTCCACAACTGCATTCCTCAGAGATGGTTGCAGCTGTTGTTGTTGCTGTCGACCAGAGACCAGAAATGAACAGCTGCAGACAGTCAACACCCTCATCAGTGATGAGTATCTCAAGCTGGGCCCTATCACGTGAGCAGAGCGTGCATCTGCTTACATGTTTGTGTGGGAGTGGGTGTGTGTGGGAGTGTGTGAGAGTGAGTGTGTCTGTGAGAGTGAGTGTGTGTGTGAGAGTGAGTGTGTCTGTGAGAGTGAGTGTGTCTGTGAGAGTGAGTGTGTCTGTGAGAGTGAGTGTGTCTGTGAGAGTGAGTGAGTGTGTCTGTGAGAGTGAGTGTGTCTGTGAGAGTGAGTGTGTCTGTTAGAGTGAGTGAGTGTGTCTGTGAGAGTGAGTGTGTCTGTGAGAGTGAGTGAGTGTGTCTGTGAGAGTGAGTGTGTCTGTGAGAGTGAGTGAGTGTGTCTGTGAGAGTGAGTGTGTCTGTGATAGTGAGGGTGTCTGTGAGAGTGAGTGAGTGTGTCTGTGAGAGTGAGTGTGTCTGTGAGAGTGAGTGTGTCTGTGAGAGTGAGTGTGTCTGTGAGAGTGAGTGTGTCTGTGAGAGTGAGTGTGTTTGTGTTAGTGTGGGTATTAGAGTGGGTGGGAGAGTGGGTGTGTTGGTATCTGTGAGAGTGAGTGTGTGTGTGTGAAGTGTGGGTGTGAGAGTGGGTGGGTGGGTGTGACAGTGGGTGGGTGGGTGTGAGAGTGGCTGGGTGGGTGTGAGAGTGGCTGGGTGGGTGTGATAGTGTGTGAGAGTGAGTGGGTGGGTGTGAGAGTGGGTGGGTGGGTGTGAGAGTGGCTGGGTGGGTGTGAGAGTGGCTGGGTGGGTGTGAGAATGGCTGGGTGGGTGTGATAGTGTGTGAGAGTGAGTGGGTGGGTGTGAGAGTGGGTGTGAGAGTGGGTGTGAGAGTGTGAGAATGGCTCTGTGGGTGTGAGAGTGTGTGTGAGTGTGGGTGGGTGGGAGTGAGATTGTGTGTGAGAGTGGGTCGGTGTGTGTGAGAGGGGGTGTGAGAGTGGTTCGGTGGGTGTGAGAGTGGGTGTGAGAGTTATTGTGTGGGTGTGAGAGTGGGTGTGAAAGTGGTTGTGAGAGTGGGTGTGTGGGTGCAAGAGTGTGTGTGAGAGTGGGTGTGTGGTTGTGAGAGGGGGAGGGAGAGAAATGTTCACTGTGGTGAGTTGGACACTGTTGTCAAAGATGGTGTTGGGTGCTGGACCAGCCTATTTGTTACATCATCTAGAGTCACAGAGATGGTTCAGCCATTGAATGACAGCATGTGTTGATGAGAGAGGGTTTGGTGGGAGAAACTTGACAGATTGACAAGAAAGTCAGGTAGGGTTTGGTGGGAGAAACTTGACAGATTGACAAGAAAGTCAGGTAGGGTTTGGTGGGAGAAACTTGACAGATTGACAAGAAAGTCAGGTAGGGTTTGGTGGGAGAAACTTGACAGATTGACAAGAAAGTCAGGTAGGGTTTGGTGGGAGAAACTTGACAGATTGACAAGAAAGTCAGGTAGGGTTTGGTGGGAGAAACTTGACAGATTGACAAGAAAGTCAGGTAGGGTTTGGTGGGAGAAACTTGACAGATTGACAAGAAAGTCAGGTAGGGTTTGGTGGGAGAAACTTGACAGATTGACAAGAAAGTCAGGTAGGGTTTGGTGGGAGAAACTTGACAGATTGACAAGAAAGTCAGGTAGGGTTTGGTGGGAGAAACTTGACAGATTGACAAGAAAGTCAGGTAGGGTTTGGTGGGAGAAACTTGACAGATTGACAAGAAAGCTAGGCTTCAGTGAGAGGAACTTGACAGATTGACAAGAAAGCTAGGCTTCAGTGGGAGGAACTTGACAGATTGACAAGAAAGCTAGGCTTCAGTGGGAGGAACTTGACAGATTGACAAGAAAGTCAGCTAGGCTTCAGTGGGAGGAACTTGACAAATTGACAAGAAAGTCAGCTAGGCTTTGCTGGGAGGAACTTGACAAATTGACAAGAAAGTCAGCTAGGCTTTGCTGGGAGGAACTTGACAAATTGACAAGAAAGTCAGCTAGGCTTTGCTGGGAGGAACTTGACAAATTGACAAGAAAGTCAGCTAGGCTTTGCTGGGAGGAACTTGACAAATTGACAAGAAAGTCAGCTAGGCTTTGCTGGGAGGAACGTGACAAATTGACACTTATTACAGACACAATAGTGATTTTAGTGGCAGGGCAACGAGGTGGGCATAGAGGGATAAGAAGAAGACAGAGGAGGAGGAGGAGGAGGAGGATAAGGAAAAGAACATGAAAGAAGAAGAAAAAAAAGAAGAATAAAGAAAGACAGAAAGAGGAAGAAAGAAAGAAATACGACGAAAGAAAGACAGAAGAAGAGAGAAAAATAAAGAAGAAGAAAGAAAGAAAAAAAAGAAGAAGAAGAAAGAAAGAAAAAGAAAGAAAAGGAATTAAGAAGAAAGAAAGAAAGAAAAAAAAAGAAAGAAAGAAAGAAAGAGAGAAAGAAAGAAGGAGAAAAAGAGAAGACTGGACAAATACTGGTAATGATCTCTAGAACAGATGAGCTAAATGCCAGAAGAGCACAGATTGAGAAGATTGTTCCTGCTGGCCAGTGTGGGACCTAGTAGCCAGAAACATGTTATCAGGCTCTTGATAATGATGTCCCTGCCCCAAGATCCCAGAGCCTTTAGATATTTTCAAATGTAAAATGGATATTTTGGGATTAAAATGATTCTGTATTATGGAGGGCATTTCGGGGATTTCGTGGAGTAGTGGTTAGATGGTGTGGGCTCAACTCCGGACTCCGCCGTCTTTTTCACATGTGCTTGATGCGAAGTCACCTGCATCTCGTAGTCGTCCTCTAGTCGTCTTGTCCTTGACTTGACACTGGGGTCGGGCGGCTCGAGACGAGAGAGTGAGGATAAAAAGTAGGGCAGTTTATCATTACTAACAATAGCGCTAGCAAAATTAATTATGACATTATCGTTTACGAAGGACCTCGGCACTTTGCCTTTGCCTTTGCCTTTGCCTTGTATTACGGAGGAAATGCTTTTTTAAAATCACTTCCAAGAGATTGGAAAGATGCAGGAGTGATCCCCTTATTCAAAAAGGGAAAGAGATCAGATCCAGCGAATTATAGACCGGTGAGTTTAACGAACATAGTCTGTAAATTATTCCAGTGGATGTTATTTAACTAGATTTGGCAAAGGCCTTTGATAGAGTACCTCATTTAAGATTATTTAAAAAGTTACAATCACATGGAATAGGTGGGGAAGTTGCCAAATGGATTGAAAATTGGTTAACAGGAAGAAGGCAGAGGACGGGCATAAATAAGGAGTACTCTGAGTGGTGTGAAGTGAAAAGTGGAGTGCCACAGGGCTCGGTTTTGGGACCAATTTTGTTCTTGATATATATAAATGATTTAGACATAGGTATGGGATCCGTATTACAAAATTTGCTGATGACACAAAACTATGCAGTAGTGTCTCATCTAAAGCAGAAGTGGATATATTGATGTCGGATTTAGATAAAATTCGAGAATGGTCTGTAAGCTGGCAAATGGAGTTTAATGTAGATAAATGTACAGTCATCCACATGGGTAGATCCAATATGGAACATAATTACAGAATGGGAAAGAACAATATTAGAAAGATAGATAAGGAAAGGGACCTAGGGTTTATAATAGATCATACATGAAAGGTGATTGAGCAAGTTAAGGTAGCAATGAAAAAGGAAAATGCAATGTTAGGTATGATAAAAAGAAATATTAAACATAGGAGCAAGGAAGTGATAGTCAAACTGTATAAAGCTTTAGTTAGACCTAGATTGGAGTACTGTGTACAGGTGTGGAGTCCTTATCAGAGAGGGGATATAGACATGCTGGAAAGAATACAAAAAAGAGCGACAAAGATGATAGTGGGATTCCAGAATTACAGTTATGAGGAAAAACTCAGAAAACCCGGCCTACAGGGCCAAGAAAAGAGAAGAATTCGTGGTGACTTAATACAGGTTTATAAGATGATCATAGGAATGGATAAATTAGACTATAACAAGTTTTTCAAAATACAGCCATCCACAATAACACGAGGGCATAGCTACAAATTAACTAAAGAGAGGTCCAGATTAGATATTAGGAAATATTTTTTTAGTCAGTGAGTGGTGAATGCTTGTAATGCATTACCCCAGGAGATGGAGGAGGCAGGGACAGTTAATGCATTTAAGAATGGGTTGGATGCGCATAGCTTTTGGCGCAGGGTAATGCATATGTGACTGGTTGTATACAGACTCTGATGAGTCTTATAAACCAGTATGAAGATGTTAAGTTAAGTTAAGTTAAGTGTTTCAGGTTACCTCACATGGGCTTACAGATGTGTTTCAGGTTACGTCATAGAGGCTTACAGACTTGGGCATATGAGTGGATGAGATGACGAGATAAGATGAGGCAAAGATGAGATGATGCGACACTTGACTCTCACTACCTGTACACACTTCCTTGTCCACCGTACTGTCCCGAATAGGAGACCGTACTTGACGTCACTAGGACTGTTATTGACCGCACTAGGACCGATCTTGCTCGTGCTAGGACCGTGCTTTTTCGTGCTAGGACAGTGCCAGAACAGTGATAAGACCCAGCCAAGCCCAAACCAGAATGTTAGAAAGACTGTTGCATGGACACGTTACTCACCAACTAAATGACCTCTCTCTCTCTCTTGTCCCCCTCCAGGTACGCACAGTGGACCGTCATAGTCAGTTTCCTGACATTAATATTGACCTGGATCACACGTGACCTTGGAGGCGTGGGCGGGTGGAATGTCTGGTTTCCTGGCGGGTACGTCCTCACATCACACGCACCAGTTCTATTCTACCCGTCGATGCTGACATCTTGCTGCTGATGCTGTCAGCTCCGCCTCTACTGCCCTTGTCTCTTCTACTACCGCTAACACTACTACAACTACAACTACTACCGCTACTACTACTACTACTATTACTGCTACTACTACTACTAATACTACCAGTTAGAACATCTTGGCGGGGAGTTAGAACATGCTGGTGGAGAGTTAGAACATGCTGGTGGAGAGTTAGAACATCTTGATGGGGAGTTAGAACATCTTGGTGGAGAGTTAGAACATCTTGGGGGGGGGGGGAGTTAGAACATGCTGGTGGAGAGTTAGAACATCTTGGTGGAGAGTTAGAACATCTTGGTGGAGAGTTAGAACATCTTGATGGGGAGTTAGAACATGCTGGTGGAGAGTTATAACATCTTGGTGGAGAGTTAGAACATCTTGGTGGAGAGTTAGAACATCTTGATGGGGAGTTAGAACATGCTGGTGGAGAGTTAGAACATCTTGGTGGAGAGTTAGAACATGCTGGTGGAGAGTTGGAACATGCTGGTGGAGAGTTAGAACATGCTGGTGGAGAGTTAGAACATGCTGGTGGAGAGTTAGAACATCTTGGTGGAGAGTTAGAACATCTTGATGGGGAGTTAGAACATGCTGGTGGAGAGTTAGAACATGCTGGTGGAGAGTTAGAACATGCTGGTGGAGAGTTAGAACATCTTGGTGGAGAGTTAGAACATGCTGGTGGAGAGTTAGAACATCTTGGTGGGGAGTTAGAACATCTTGATGGGGAGTTAGAACATGCTGGTGGAGTGTTAGAACATGCTGGTGGAGAGTTAGAACATCTTGGTGGAGAGTTAGAACATCTTGGTGGAGAGTTAGAACATGCTGGTGGAGAGTTGGAACATGCTGGTGGAGAGTTAGAACATGCTGGTGGAGAGTTAGAACATGCTGGTGGAGAGTTAGAACATGCTGGTGGAGAGTTAGAACATCTTGGTGGGGAGTTAGAACATCTTGATGGGGAGTTAGAACATGCTGGTGGAGAGTTGGAACATGCTGGTGGAGAGTTAGAACATGCTGGTGGAGAGTTAGAACATGCTGGTGGAGAAATATGTTCAGCACAACAGAAAGCCCAGGTAATGACATGCTAGAGACTGTCCATGAGACTCAAACAGGCAGCAGTGAAGCATGTGAACAGGCCATGGAGGCCTCATAATGAGATTCAGCTGAGATATCCCGACCCAGATGAATGAATGAGCTCATAGCTCAGGACCAGAAAACCCTATTTGACTGGTCGACCCTGAAAACAGGCTGCCCGTGCCACAAGTCTAGCCTGTCCATGAGGGTGGCAGTGGGTACCAAGTCTAGTCTGTTCAGTCCAAGGGATGAGGGTGGCAGTAGGTCACAAGTCTAGTCTGTCCAATCCAAGGGATGAGAGTGGCAGTGGGTCCCAAGTCTAGTCTGTCCAAGGGATGAGGGTGGCAGTGAGTCCCACGTCTAGTCTGTCCAAGGGATGAGGGTAGCAGTGGGTCCCAAGTCTAGTCTGTCCAAGGGATGAGGGTGGCAGTGGATCCCAAGTCTAGTCTGTCCAAGGGATGAAAGTGGCAGTGGGTCCCAAGTCTAGTCTGTCCAAGGGATGAGGGTAGCAGTGGGTCCCAAGTCTAGTCTGTCCAAGGGATGAAAGTGGCAGTGGGTCCCAAGTCTAGACTTCCAAGGGATGAAAGCGGCAGTGGGCCCCAAGTCTAGTCTGTCCAAGGGATGAGGGTGGCAGTGGGTCCCAAGTCTAGTTTGTCCAGTCCAAGGGGTGAGGGTGGCAGTGGGTCCCAAGTCTAGTTTGTCCAGTCCAAGGGATGAAAGTGACAGTGGGTCCCAAGTCTAGTCTGTCCAAGGGATGAGGGTGGCAGTGGGTCCCAAGTCTAGTTTGTCCAGTCCAAGGGATGAGAGTGGCAGTGGGTGCCAAGTCTAGTTTGTCCAGCCCAAGGGGTGAGGGTGGCAGTGGGTCTCAAGTCTAGTCTGTCCAGTCCAAGGGGTGAGGGGGGCAGTGGGTCCAAAGTCTAGTCAATCCAGTCCAAGGGGTGAGGGGGGCAGTGGGTCCCAAGTCTAGTTTGTCCAGTCCAAGGGGTGAGGCTGGCAGTGGGTCCCAAATCTAGTCTGTTCAAGGGGTGAGGTTGGCAGTGGGTCCCAAGTCTAGTTTGTCCAGTCCAAGGGGTGAGGGTGGTAGTGGGTCCCAAGTCTAGTTTGTCCAGTCCAAGGGGTGAGGGTGGCAGTGGGTCCCAAGTCTAGTTTGTCCAGTCCAAGGGGTGAGAGTGGCAGTGGGTCCCAAGTCTAGTTTGTCCAGTCCAAGGGGTGAGAGTGGCAGTGGGTCCCAAGTCTAGTTTGTCCAGTCCAAGAGGTCAGGATGGCAGTGGGTCCCAAGTCTAGTTTGTCCAGTCCAAGGGGTGAGGGTGGCAGTGGGTCCCAAGTCTAGTTTGTCCAGTCCAAGGGATGAAAGTGACAGTGGGTCCCAAGTCTAGTCTGTCCAAGGGATGAGGGTGGCAGTGAGTCCCAAGTCTAGTTTGTCCAGTCCAAGGGATGAGGGTGGCAGTGGGTCCCAAGTCTAGTTTGTCCAGTCCAGGGGGTAATGGTGGCAGTGGGTCCCAAGTCTAGTCTGTCCAGTCCAAGGGGTGAGGGTGGCAGTGGGTCCCAAGTCTAGTTTGTCCAGTCCAAGGGGTGAGGGTGGCAGTGGGTCCCAAGTCTAGTCTGTCCAAGGGGTGAGGTTGGCAGTGGGTCCCAAGTCTAGTTTGTCCAGTCCAAGGGGTGAGGGTGGTAGTGGGTCCCAAGTCTAGTTTGTCCAGTCCAAGGGGTGAGGGTGGCAGTGGGTCCCAAGTCTAGTTTGTCCAGTCCAAGGGGTGAGAGTGGCAGTGGGTCCCAAGTCTATTTTGTCCAGTCCAAGGGGTGAGAGTGGCAGTGGGTCCCAAGTCTAGTTTGTCCAGTCCAAGGGGTGAGGATGGCAGTGGGTCCCAAGTCTAGTTTGTCCAGTCCAAGGGATGAAAGTGACAGTGGGTCCCAAGTCTAGTCTGTCCAAAGGATGAGGGTGGCAGTGGGTCCCAAATCTAGTTTGTCCAGTCCAAGGGATGAGGGTGGCAGTGGGTCCCAAGTCTAGTTTGTCCAGTCCAAGGGGTAAGGGTGGCAGTGGGTCCCAAGTCTAGTCTGTCCAGTCCAAGGGGTGAGGATGGCAGTGGGTCCCAAGTCTCGTCAATCCAGTCCAAGGGGTGAGGGTGGCAGTGGGTCCCAAGTCTAGTTTGTCCAGTCCAAGGGGTGAGAGTGGCAGTGGGTCCCAAGTCTAGTTTGTCCAGTCCAAGGGGTGAGGGTAATAGTGGGTCCCAAGTCTAGTTTGTCCAGCGGGTGAGGATGGTAGAGCGAAGTCATACAAGTCAGGTGAAATCAGGTGTGTAGGGCCGAAAGGGACACTTATTGCAGCTTCGCTGCAAACTATGACACAACGTCATTTTTAGGAAAAGTATGAAGAACTGACATGTCTCCCTTCCCATATTCGCAAATCTCTCTTCTCATACATGTCTCTCTTCTCATATAAGTCTCCCTTCTCATACATGTCTCCCTTCTCATACAAGTCTCCCTTCTCATACATGTCTCCCTTCTCCTACATGTCTCCCTTCTCTTACATTTCTCCCTTCTCATAAATACATGTCTTCCATCTCATACCTGCATGTCTACATGTTCTACGTGCATTTCTCCTATGTTTCGCATCTCAGGTATGTCAGTGACTCCACACCCTCGCTGCTATTTGGCGTCCTGATGTTCGTTCTTCCATCATCCTTCCCGGCATTATTCTTAAACAGATGTGGCAGATCAGGTATGTTTCCTTCACAGACTCATGAACTCACTGACTCATAGACTCATAAACTCACTGAATCATAGACTCATGAACTCACTGACTCATAGACTCATGAACTCACCAACTCATAGACTCATGAACTCACTGACTCATAGAGTCATGAACTGACTGGCTCATACTCATGAACTCACTGACTCATAGACTCATGAACTGACTGGTTCATAGACTCATGAACTCACTGACTCATAGACTCATGAACTGACTGGCTCATAGACTCATGAACTCACTGACTCATAGACTCATGAACTCACTGACTCATAGACTCATGAACTGACTGGCTAATAGACTCATGAACTCACACACTCATAGACTCATGAACTCACCAACACATACTCATGAACTCTCTGACTCATAGACTCATGAACTCACTGACTCACAGAGTCATGAACTCACTGACTCATAGACTCATGAACTCACTGACTCATAGACTCATGAACTCATGGTGAATTCACTGACTTGCAGACTTTTGGACACTGTGTTATGACCGAAATTACATGAAGGCATGGTGAACTGATAGACACACTGACTCATGGTGGACTGACGGACCCACTGACTCATGGTGGACTATTGGACCCACCGATTCATGGTGTACTGATGGACTTACTAACTCATAGTGGACTATTGGGCCCACTGACTCATGGTGGACTGATGGACCCACTAGCTCATGGTGGACTATTGGGCCCACTGACTCATGGTGGACACATCCCCTTACTGACTAGTGGATTAATGGCAAACTTGTTGACTCATAAACTTACTCACTGACTCACTGACTAGTGGATAAATGGAAAACTTGTTGACTCATAAACTTACTGACTCACTGACTAGTGGATTAATGGCAAACTTGTTGACTCATAAACTTACTCACTGACTCACTGACTTGTGGATTACTGGAAAACTTGTTCACTCATAAACTTACTAACTGACTCACTGACTAGTGGATTAATGGCAAACTTGTTGACTCATAAACTTACTCACTGACTAACTGACTAGTGGATTAATGGCAAACTCGTTGACTCATAAACGGACTCACTGACTAGTAGAATAATGGCAAACTTGTTGACTCATAAACTCCCTGACTCACGAACTCACTGACTAGTGGATTAATGGCAAACTTGTTGAATCATAAACTTACTCACTGACTAACTGACTAGTGGATTAATGGCAAACTCGTTGACTCATAAACTGACTCACTGACTAGTGGATTAATTTCAAACTTATTGACTCATAAACTTACTCACTGACTCACTGACTAGTGGATTAATGGCAAATTTGTTGACTCCTAAACTGACTCACTGACTAGTGGATTAATTTCAAACTTGTTGACTCATAAACTTACTCACTGACTAGTGGATTAATGGCAAACTCGTTGACTCATAAACTTACTCACTGGCTAACTGACTAGTGGATTAATGGAAAACTTGTTGACTCATAAACTCACTGACTCACTGACTAGTGGATTAATTGCAAACTTGTTGACTCATAAACTCACTGACTAACTGACTAGTGGATTAATGGCAAACTCATTGACTCATGAACTCACTGACTCTCTGACTAGTGGATTAATGGCAAACTCGTTGACTCATAAACTGACTCACTGACGAGTGGATTAATGGCAAACGTTTTGACTCATAAACTTACTCACTGACTCAATGACTAGTGGATTAATGGCAAAGTTGTTGACTCATAAACTTACTGACTCACGAACTCACTGACTAGTTGATTTACGGCAGACTTGTTGACTCATAAACTTACTGACTCACAAACTCACTGACTAGTGAATTAATAGCAAACTTGTTGACTCATAAACTTACTGATTCACGAATTCACTGACTAGTGAATTAATAGCAAATTTGTTGACTCATAAACTTACTGACTCACGAACTCACTGACTAGTGGATTAATGGCAAACTTGTTGACTCTTAAACTGACTCACTGACTCACTGACTAGTGGATTAATGGCAAACGTGTTGACTCATAAACTGATTCACTGATTAGTGGATTAATGGAAAACTTGTTGACTCTTAAACTTACTGACTCACGAACTCACTGACTAGTGAATTAATAGCAAATTTGTTGACTCATAAACTTACTGACTCACGAACTCACTGACTAGTGGATTAATGGCAAACTTGTTGACTCTTAAACTGACTCACTGACTCACTGACTAGTGGATTAATGGCAAATTTGTTGACTCCTAAACTGACTCACTGACTAGTGGATGAATGGCAAACTTGTTGACTCATAAACTTACTGACTCACTGACTAGTGGATTAATTGCAAACTTGTTGACTCATAAACTTACTGACTCACTGACTAGTCGATTAATGGCAAACTCATTGATTCATGAACTCACTGACTCACTGACTAGTCGATTAATGGCAAACTTGTTGACTCATAAACTTACTGACTCATTGACTAGTCGATTAATGGCAAACTCGTTGACTCATAAACTCACTGACTCACTGCCTCAATCCCATCTATGCCTAAGCTATTGTGGACGGCTAAAAGGCATTTAGCAACGAAAAAAAGCTGTAGTCTAAGACAACTAGACAGATTACCAATATATGTGTGTGTTAGTGTGTGTGTGTTAGTGTGTGTGTTAGTGTGTATGTGTGTTAGTGTGTGTGTGTGTGTGTTAGTGTGTGATATTGTGTGTGTTAGTGTGTGTGTTTGTGTGTGTGTACGTGCGTGCGTGAGAGAGAGAGAGAGAGAGAGAGAGAGAGAGAGAGAGAGAGATAGAGATTTATCCGTTCCTAAGTCATCTTATAAACCTGTATTAAGTCACCACGAATTCTTCTCTCTTCTAGACACTGTAGGCCGGTTTTTCTGAGTCGTTCCTCATAACTGTAATTCTGGAATCCCACTATCATCTTTCTCACTCTTTTTTGTATTCTTTCCAGAATGTTTATATCCCCTCTATGATAAGGACTCCACACCTGTACACAGTACTCCAATCTAGGTCTAACTAATGCTTTATACCATCACACACACTGACCGCACCATCACTTACACACTGACCACACCATCACCCACACACTGACCCCACCATTACCCACACTGACCCCACCATCACCCACACTGACCCCACCATCATCCACACTGACCCGACCATAACCCAGACTGATCCCACCATCATCCACACTGACCCCACCATAACCCACACACTGACCCAATCACCACCCACACTGACCCAACCATCATCTACACTGACCCCACCATCACCCACACACTGACCCAATCACCACCCACACTGACCCCACCATCATCCACACACTGATCCCACCATCACCCACACTGATCCCACCATCATCAACACTGACCCCACCATCATCACCACTGACCCCACCATAATCTACACTGACCCCACCATCATCCACACAGACCCCACCATCACTCACACACTGACCCCTCCATCACCCACACTGACCCCACCATCACTCATACACTGACCCCTCCATCACCCACACTGACCCCACCATCATTCCACTCTGACCCCACCATTACTCACACACTGACCCCACCATCATCCACACTGACCCCACCATCACTCACACACTGACCCCACCATTGCCATCACTAACCCCACAATCACCCACACACTGACCCCACCATCTCTCACACACTGCCCCCCCCCCCACCATCGCCCACACACTGACCAACCATCACCCACATTGACCCCACCATCACCCACACTGACCCTAACACCATCACCTACACTGACCCAACCCCCCTTACCATCACCCACACTGACCCCACCATCACCCACACTGACCCTAACACCATCACCCACACTGACCCAACCCCCCATCTTCCACCATCACTCACACTGACCCTAACACCATCACCCACACTGACCCAACCCCCCCCCCCCCACCATCACCCACACTGACCCCACCATCACCCACACACTGACCCAATCATCACCCACACTGACTCCCCCCACCATAACCCACACTGACCCCCCCCCTCCCACCATCACCCACACTGACCCCACCATCACCCACACTGACCCCCCACCATAACCCACACTGACCTCCCTTCCATCACCCACACTGACTCCACCATCACCCACACTGACCCCACCATCACCCACACTGACCCCTCCACCATAACCCACACTGACCACCCCCTCCATCACCCACACTGACCCCACCCCCTCACCGTCACCCACACTGACCCCACAATCACCCACACTGCCTCCCGACAATCACCCACACTGACCCCACCATCACCCACACTAAACTCCCCTTCCCTCCACCATCATCCACACTGACCCCCCCCCCCTCCACCATCACCCACACTAACCTCCCCCCCCCCCCTCCACCGCCACCTACACTGATCCCACCATCACCCACACTGACCCCCTCCCCCCATCACCGATACTGACCCCCCTCCACAATCACCCACACTGACCACACCACCATCCCTCACACTGACCTCCCTCCACCATCACCCACACTAACCCCCCCCCTCCTCCACCATCGCTCACACTGACCCCACCATCACCCACACTGACCCACCCCCCTCCACCATCACCCACACTGACCCACCCCCTCCACCATCACCCACACTGACCCACCCCCCCTCCACCATCACCCACACTGAACCCCCTCCCACCATCACCCACACTGACCCCACCATCACCCACACTGACCCCCCACCATAACCCACACTGACTTCCCTTCCGTCACCCACACTGACTCCACCATCACCCACACTGACCCCACCATCACCCACATTGACCCCTCCACCATAACCCACACTGACCCCCCCCCTCCATCACCCACACTGACCCCACCCCCTCACCGTCACCCACACTGACCCCACAATCACCCACACTGCCTCCCGACAATCACCCACACTGACCCCACCATCACCCACACTAAACTCCCCTTCCCTCCACCATCATCCACACTGACCCCCCCCCCCCCTTCCACCATCACCCATACTAACCTCCCCCCCCTCCACCGCCACCTACACTGATCCCACCATCACCCACACTGACCCCCTCCCCCCCATCACCGATACTGACCCCCCTCCACAATCACCCACACTGACCACACCACCATCCCTCACACTGACCTCCCTCCACCATCACCCACACTAACCCCCCCCCTCCACCATCGCTCACACTGACCCCACCATCACCCACACTAACCCACCCCCCTCCACCATCACCCACACTGACCCACCCCCCTCCACCATCACCCACACTGACCCACCCCCCTCCACCATCACCCACACTGACCCACCCCCCTCCACCATCACCCACACTGACCCACCCCTCTCCAGCATCACCCACACTGACCCCACTATCACCCACACTAACCCCACTATCACCCACACTGACCCCCACACCATCAACCACACTGATCCCACCATCACCCACACTGACCCCACCATCACCCACACTGCCCCCCGACCATCACCCACACTGACCCCACCGTCACCCACACTAACCCCACAATCACCCAAACTGACCCCCACCATCAACCACACTGATCACTCTCCACCATCACCCACCCTGACCCCACCATCACCGCCACTAACCCCACAATCACCCACACACTGACCCCCACCATAACCCACACTGACCGCCACCATCACCCACACTAACCCCACAATCACCCACACACTGACCCCACCATCACCTACACTAACCTCACCATCACCCACATTGACCCCACCAATACCCAGACTGACCCCCCCCCCCCTCCACCATCACCCACACTGCCCCCACCATCACCCAGACTGACCCCCCCTCCACCATCACCCACACTGCCTCCACCATCACCCACTCTGACCCCTGCACCATAAACCACGCTGACCGCCCCCCCCCCCTCACCATCACCCACACTGACCCCTGCACCATAACCCACACTGACCCCACCATCAGCCACACTGACCCCCGCTCCACAATCACCCACACTGACCCCGCCACCACCATCACCCAAACTGACCCCACCATCACTCACAATGCCCCCAAACCTCACCCACACTGACCCCACCATCACCCACACTGACCACATACCATCACTCACACTAACCCCACAATCACCCACACACTGACCCCCTACCATCACCCACACTGACCCCCCCACACCACCACCCACACTGACTCCACCATCACCCACACTGACCCCCCCCCCCACACCATCACCCACACTGACCATCATCACCCACCCACTGACCCCACCACCATCTTCACTCACACACTGACCCCACCACCATCTTCACCCACACACTGACCTCACCACCATCTTCACCCACACACTGACCCCACCACCACCATCTTCACCCACACACTGACCCCACCACCATTTTCACCCACACACTGACCCCACCTTCTTCACCCACACACTGACCCCACCATCTTCACCCACACACTGACCCCACCACCACCATCTTCACCCACACATTGACCCCACTACCATCTTCACCCACACACTGACCCCACCATCTTCACCCACACACTGACCCCGCCATCTTCACCCACACACTGACCCCACCATCTTAACCCACACACTGACCCCACCATCTTAATCCACACACTGACCCCACCACCACCATCTTCACCCACACACTGACCCCACCATCTTCACCCACACACTGACCCCACCATCTTCACCCACACACTGATCCCCACCATCTTCACCCACACACTGATCCCAACCATCTTCACCCACAGCCTCCTACCGTAGAATTGAACCATTGTTGACCTGGAAGCACATACACGAAAAGATGCCCTGGTCACTCTACCTGCTGTTGGGAGGCGGGTATGCTATAGCACGAGCGGCGACGGTAAGACTAGCTTTGATTTAAGCCTTGTCTCAGGTCATGTGATCAATGCTGGCAGTTCTCATGGTCACGAAACATTTGTTTCTGAAGCTCGTCAAACAGTGAACACATAGAAACAACTAACACATAGAAACAGTGAACACACAGAAACAACTAACACATAGAAACAGTGAACACACAGAAACAACTAACACATAGAAACAGTGAACACACAGAAACAACTAACACATAGGAAATTTGAACACATAGAAACAACTAACACATAGAAACAGTGAACACATAGAAACAACAAACACATGGAAACATTGCACACATAGAAACAGTGAACACATAGAAACAACTAACACATAGAAACAACTAACACATAGAAATAGTGAACACATAGAAACAACTAACACATAGAAACAGTGAACACATAGAAACAACTAGCACATAAAAACAACTAACACAGAAACAGTCAGGTTTGGTCAGGTCAGGTCATTCCGTAACCGGTGAGATCGTTGGGGCACACATGAAGACATCCTCACAATCCCACGCCACCCCTCTCTGTCAGATGCCGCTGCCTGTGACTCTTCTGGTCGGAGATTGGTCCATTCTTTTATGTTGTCCTCCCACCTCTTTTTGGGCCGGCCTCTTCGTCGTCTGCCTTGCACCTTTCCGTGGAGGATTGTATTTGCTAGACCATTTGATCTCGATATGTGACCGTACCAAGTGAGTTTCCTTCTTCTGGCAGTTGCCAAGATCTCTTGAAAAGGCCCTATTGCTGTTGTAATTCTGTATCGTATTTCCTCATTTGTAACTAGATCTTTGTACGTAACGTTTAAAAGTCTTCGGAAACATCTTATCTCCAAAGCCTGTATCCTTCGTTAAAGGTTAGCTGTAACTGTCCATGTCTCACACGCATAGAGGAATATTGACAGGACCAGTGTACGCATAAATCTGATTTTCGTGCGTAGTGCTAACCGTTTATCTTGCTAGATTTTGTTAAGCCGTGCAAGCGCAGCTATTGTCTGTGCTATTCTGGCCAACACTTCACATTTTGATTCTTCATCACTGACAATCGACCCAAGATATTTAAAACGGTCAACCACTTCGAGTTCCTGACCGTTAGCTTTTATCCTGCTGTTGAAGCCCGTAGCGTTGTTGCTCATTAATTTTGTCTTTCCAGCGTTTATCTCCATACCATAGTCAAGAGCTGTTTCATCGAGCCTTCTGACCCATTCCTGGAGTTCGGCTTCTGAACCCGCCAACCCGTAGATATCACCTGCAAAACGAAGGTTGGTAATCGTTCGGCCCCCTATCTTGACAGTACCAATGTGACCTCCAAGTGCCTCACTCATAATTCCCTCAAGGAATATATTGAAAAGAGTTGGAGAGAGTGTACACCCCTGTCTCACACCAACTGATGTGCGAAACCAGTCTCCTCGCCTCCCATTAACAAGAACTGCACTAGACGCCTTGTCATACAGGTGTTCAAGGACCGTTATAATATTTCCGTTGATATTATACATCCTCATGGTTGCCCAAAGCGCTTTATGCCATACCCTAGCAAATGCCTTCTTAAAATCAACAAACACATGATACAGTGTTTGCTGCTGTTCTAGATATTTCTCGCTTAGCAGCCAAATTAAATATCTGTTCTGTAGTGCTTCTTCCCTGTCTGAACCCTGCTTGTTCCTCTGCAATGATGTTTTCTGCTTGGGGTTTCAATCGGTCGAGGATTAATCTAAGCATGACCTTGCTAGGGTGGCTAATGAGGCTTATTGTTCGGTAATTTTGGCACAGCTTTAGGTTTCCAGACTTATGTAGCGGTATAACTATTGATTTCGTCCATAAGTCCGGCCAGTTTCCTGTCGCCCATATTTTGTTGTATGGCTTTCTTGACCTCTTTATAACTGCCGACCTCCTCCGGTGGGTGATTGTGTTTTTTCAGTGACCTTCTTCTATCACAAAAGTCTAGAATTTCTTTGGTCACCTATGGCTTCTTTTGTGTTTGGTGGCATCCCAGGATCTCTGTTGCAGTATCTATGAGAGCTGCGTTAAGAGACTCTGTAACTGTAACTGTATCCAGTCCCTCTCTGAGAGCCATCAGTGGCGCAAATCTCCCTCCCACCCTTGCTTGGAACACTTCAGTGATTTTTGGGTCCATTTGTTTGTCAAGGTCAAACTTTAGCCTGGTCACATCCTTCTTTGCGACTCCCTTCAATCGCAGACGCATGGTCCTCATAACCAGATCGTGGTCACTTCCTGTGTCAGCTCCGGGGAAACTTCTTGTTTTGTCGGTGTTGATGCTCGATCGGAACCTCCTCTGGACCAGTATATAGTCGATCTGGCTATGCACTTCATTGTTTGGGTTATGCCATGTCCAGCGTCTCGACGGCTTGTTTAACTCAAACGTATTTGCCACCAACAGCTGGTTGCATCTTGCAAATTCTAGGAGTCTGAGGCCCTGGTCATTGGTTTCTTTATTTCCGAATGGGCCACATGTTCCCCTTCAGTCGTGGACTGCATCTTTTCCAATTTTTGCATTCCATTCCCCCTGGACTACCAATATGTCTTTTTTTGGCGTTTCGGTTATCAGACTCTGAAGTTGATCATAGAATGCCTCTATTTCACAATCTTCGTAGTCTGCAGTGGGTGCGTAGCACTGTATTATGGTAATATTAAACTGTGCTGCCTTTAGCCGTAAGATGATAAAACGGCTAGATATTGGGCGACAACCCAATATGCACCTGTCTGTGTCTTTATGCACCAGTATCCTCACTCCATGTAAATGTTTGTCCTCCCTGCCACTGAAGTAGAACTTGTGGCCCTCCTCCGTGGCAAACTCTCCAAAGCTTTTCCATCGAGCCTCGCAAATACCAAGGATGTTCCACCGGTGTTATCCATCTCGTGCATTAGCTCATTGATTTTGCCACATGGGTTCAGTGTTCTAACATTCCACGTACTTATTGTGAGCTTGTCCTTCCTCAGTTTGATGGTTCCACCAGTAGCACACTTATCGCCTCCGACCTGGTGGGGGACGGCAGGCGCGGTCATTGTTGACCCGGGCTGCGACCGAGCCGGTATGTTTGATTGTGGTTGTGTCCTCATGTATGAATCTTGAGCGGTTTTCTCTTGGCGGAGCCCATCTCCTCTCCAAGCCGGTGCGGGCCAACATCTACATCTGACCTGGAGGAGCCCATCTCCCCAGGCGAGCCATTGCCTCGTTTGCCTACAGCCTCGCAGCCATAGTTTCCCAGTGTGCACCACTTGAAGGTAAGGTTGACTTGTGTGTTCGCTTTATCAGCAGGCTACTCATTTCACTTGTCGCCCCTCAGAAGAAGGACTAGCCGACCCCGACATCGCTGGGTTGCGATGCCGAGCGCAAAACACACCATTGCACGCAAAGAAACAGTGAACACATAGAAACAACTAACACATAGAAACAGCTAACACATAGAAACAGTGGACACATAGAAACAACTAGCACATACAAAGAACTAACACATAGAAACAGTGGACACATAGAAACAACTAGTACATAAAACCCACAACTAACACATAGAAACAGGGGGCACATAGAAACAACTAACACATAAAAACAACTAACACATAGAAACAGTGAACACATAGAAAAAACTAACACATAGAAACAACTAACACATAGAACAGTGAACACATTGGAACATAGACCAGATACAAACGCAGACATACAGATTGCACACAACACATTGAAGCATAGAACAAACAGACAATTGATCTCACATAGAAACACTAAACACACACAGAGAACACACATAAATCAAGCAAACATTAACAATTTAATAAAGAACACATGAAAACATAAAACGGAAGAAAACAAAAAACATAAAACACAAGCAAATATGAAACACAGGACAAAAAAAAACATAAAACACAGAACACAAAAAAACATAAAACACAGAGACCACAAAAAAAACACAAGCAAACATAAAACAGAATAGAAAAAACATAATAAACAGAATTCAAGAAAATATAAAATATAGAACACAAGAAAATATAAAACACAGAACACAAGAAAACATAAAACACAGAACACAAGCAAACATGAAATCCAGAACACAAGCACACATCAAACACAAAAAAACATAAAACACAGAACGCAATAAAACTTAAAACATAGAACAGAAGAAAACATCAAACACAGAACAGAAGAATACATCAAACATCAAACACAGAACAGAAGAAAACATCAAACACAGAACAGAAGAACACATCAAACATCAAACACAGAACAGAAGAATACATCAAATATCAAACACAGAACAGAAGAAAACATCAAACACAGAACAGAAGAACACATCAAACATCAAACACAGAACAGAAGAATACATCAAACATCAAACACAGAACAGAAAAACACATCAAACACAGAACAGAAGAACACATCAAACATCAAACACAGAACAGAAGAAAACATCAAACACAAAACAGAAGAACACATCAAACATCAAACACAGAACAGAAGAATACATCAAACATCAAACACAGAACAGAAGAACACATCAAACACAGAACAGAAGAACACATCAAACATCAAACACAGAACAGAAGAAAACATCAAACATTACACACAGAACATAAGAAAACATCAAACACAGAATAGAAGAATACATCAAACATCACACACAGAACAGAAGAAAACATCAAACACAGAACAGAAGAAAACATCAAACATCAAACACAGAACAGAAGAACACATCAAACATCAAACACAGAACAGAAGAACACATCAAACATCAAACACAGAACAGAAGAAAACATCAAGCACAGAACAGAAGAATACATCAAACATCAAACACAGAACAGAAGAACACATCAAACACAGAACAGAGGAACACATCAAACATCAAACACAGAACAGAAGAACACATCAAACATCAAACACAGAACAGAAGAATACATCAAACATCAAAAACAGAACAGAAGAACACATCAAACACAGAACAGAAGAACACATCAAACATCAAACACAGAACAGAAGAACACATCAAACCTCAAACACAGAACAGAAGAACACATCAAACACAGAATATGTGTGAGGTGCCTCCATTTGATTGTGTTGTACCTCGCTGTAGACAGTGTGCTTGAATTGTTGTTGTTGTTATTTCCAATGCCCACAATGGGCAGGTTACTCATGTGCGTTCTGAAAAGGGCATTAAGTGGCGGTTGCAGTAGCTTTCCTCACATATCGATCATGCTGATGAAGGTGGACAGGGGTCCTTCAGGAAGTTGTGCTATGCTTAGCTTCATCTGTGTGTCGTTCACTACTATGGAGATAACGTCAAAATTCACCTTGTTAGCCAGACTGTTGTCCTCAACGACAGCCCGTTTTCAGGATGACCAACGAGGAGGTCAGGTGAGGGTCTTGGCCAGTATATTTCTCCTGATCCTGGCTAACATTCTCTGATCAGTGTATTCTACCTGACCCTGGCTAACATTCTCTGATCAGTGTGTTCTGCCTGACCCTGGCTAACATTCTCTGATCAGTGTGTTCTACCTGACCCTGGCTAACATTCTCTGATCAGTGTGTTCTGCCTGACCAGACTTTAGCCTCTTCGTCCTGTGTGCTAGAGTAGCTATGCTTGTTTGTCAGTGTTGTGACCCACCATGTCATACAGGTCCGCAACTATCAGAGCATCAGCAACCACCAATTGACCCACCAATGTCACCTACATGACAACATCAACTGACAGACATCATCAACGAAAAAACAACAACAACAACAACATCATCTAAACGCCCAACAACCATTCAGACTAACAGCACCACCATAATCAGCTCACGTAGACCATCCCATGATAACTATGTCACCAACTCGGCCTGGCTTTTCCTTAGGAATCAGGACTGTCCATCTGGATGGGCGACCAGCTGCTGGTGTTTCGGAACCTCAATCACTGGGTGATTCTACTCATTGTCTGCTACATCATCACCTTCACTACTGAAGTCACCAGCAACACAGCCACAGCAACACTCATGATGCCTATCCTCTCTCAACTGGTGAGTAAAACAGGCATCACCTTCAGTTACATGTTGGGTCCCATACCATCACCTATCTTATTCTGTTGTAACATATATCTCACCTGTACTAACACACGTCTCACCTCTACTAACACACCTCTTGTCACCTGAACTAAAACACATCTTGTCACCTGTACTAACACACATCTTGTCTCTACTAACACACATCTCACCTGTACTAACACACCTCTTGTCTCTACTAACAAACCTCTTGTCACCTGAACTAAAACACATCTTGTCACCTGTACTAACACACATCTTGTCACCTGTACTAACACACATCTTGTCACCTGTACTAACACACATCTTGTCTCTACTAACACACATCTTGTCTCTACTAACACACATCTTGTCTCTACTAACACACATCTTGCCTGTACTAACACATATCTTGTTACCCGTACTAACACACATCTTGTCACCTGTACTAACACACATCTTGTCACCTGTACTAACACACATCTTGTCACCTGTACTAACACACATCTTGTCACCTGTACTAACACACATCTTGTCACCTGTACTAACACACATCTTGTCACCTGTACTAACACAGATCTTGTCACCTGTACTAACACACCTCTTGTCTCTACTAACACACATCTTGTCACCTGTACTAACACATCTTGTCACCTGTACTAACACACATCTTGTTTCTACTAACACACATCTTGTCACCTGTACTAACACACATCTTGTCACCTGTACTAACACACATCTTGTCTCTACTAACACACATCGTGTCTCTACTAACACACTTCTTGTCTCTACTAACACACATCTTGTCTCTACTAACACACATCTGGCCTGTACTAACACATATCTTGTCACCCGTACTAACACACATCTTGTCACCTGTACTAACACACCTCTTGTCTCTACTAACACACATCTTGTCACCTGTACTAACACACATCTTGTCACCTGTACTAACACACCTCTTGTCTCTACTAACACACCTCTTGTCACCTCAACTAAAACACATCTTGTCACCTGTACTAACACACATCTTGTCTCTACTAACACACATCTTGTCACCTGTACTAATACACCTCTTGTCTCTACTAACACACCTCTTGTCACCTGAACTAAAACACATCTTGTCACCTGTACTAACACACATCTTGTATCTACTAACACACATCTTGTCACCTGTACTAACACAACCTCTTGTCTCTACTAACACACATCTTGTCTCTACTAACACACATCTTGCCTGTACTAACACATATCTTGTCACCCGTACTAACACATATCTTGTCACCCGTACTAACACACCTCTTGTCTCTACTAACACACATCTTGTCACCTGTACTAACACACATCTTGTCACCTGTACTAACACACATCTTGTCACCTGTATTAACACACATCTTGTCACCTGTACTAACACACATCTTGTCACCTGTACTAACACACATCTCACCTGTACTAACACACATCTCACCTGTACTAACACACGTCTCACCTGTACTAACATACATATCACCTGTACTAACACACGTCTCACCTCTAATAACACACATCTTGTCTCTACTAACACACATCTTGTCTCTACTAACACACATCTTGCCTGTACTAACACATATCTTGTCACCCGTACTAACACATATCTTGTCACCCGTACTAACACACCTCTTGTCTCTACTAACACACATCTTGTCACCTGTACTAACACACATCTTGTCACCTGTACTAACACACATCTTGTCACCTGTACTAACACACATCTTGTCTCTACTAACACACATCTTGTCACCTGTACTAACACATCTTGTCACCTGTACTAACACACATCTTGTTTCTACTAACACACATCTTGTCACCTGTACTAACACACATCTTGTCACCTGTACTAACACACATCTTGTCTCTACTAACACACATCTTGTCTCTACTAACACACTTCTTGTCTCTACTAACACACATCTTGTCTCTACTAACACACATCTGGCCTGTACTAACACATATCTTGTCACCCGTACTAACACACATCTTGTCACCTGTACTAACACACATCTTGTCACCTGTACTAACACACATCTTGTCACCTGTACTAACACACATCTTGTCACCTGTACTAACACACCTCTTGTCTCTACTAACACACCTTTTGTCACCTGAACTAAAACCCATCTTGTCACCTTTACTAACACACATCTTGTCTCTACTAACACACATCTCACCTGTACTAACACACCTCTTGTCTCTACTAACACACCTCTTGTCACCTGAACTAAAACACATCTTGTCACCTGTACTAACAAACATCTTGTATCTACTAACACACATCTTGTCACCTGTACTAACACATTCTCTTGTCTCTACTAACACACCTCTTGTCACATGAACTAAAACACATCTTGTCCCCTGTACTAACACAGATCTTGTCTCTACTAACACACATCTTGTCACCTGTACTAACACACCTCTTGTCTCTACTAACACACTTCTTGTCACCTGAACTAAAACACATCTTGTCACCTGTACTAACACACATCTTGTATCTACTAACACACATCTTGTCACCTGTACTAACACACATCTTGTCACCTGTACTAACACACATCTCACCTGTACTAACACACATCTCACCTGTACTAACACACGTCTCACCTGTACTAACACACATATCACCTGTACTAACACACGTCTCACCTCTACTAACACACATCTTGTCCCTACTAACACACTTCTTGTCTCTACTAACACACATCTTGTCTCTACTAACACACATCTTGCCTTTACTAACACATATCTTGTCACCCGTACTAACACACATCTTGTCACCTGTAATAACACACCTCTTGTCTCTACTAACACACATCTTGTCACCTGTACTAACACACATCTTGTCACCTGTACTAACACACATCTTGTCACCTGTACTTACACACATCTTGTCACCTGTACTAACACACATCTTGTCACCTGTACTAACACACATCTTGTCACCTGTACTTACACACATCTTGTCACCTGTACTTACACACATCTTGTCACCTGTACTAACACATCTTGTCACCTGTACTAACACACATCTTGTCACCTGTACTTACACACATCTTGTCACCTGTACTAACACACATCTTGTCACCTGTACTAACACACATCTTGTCACCTGTACTTACACACATCTTGTCACCTGTACTAACACACATCTTGTCACCTGTACTAACACACATCTTGTCACCTGTACTAACACACATCTTGTCACCTGTACTAACACACATCTTGTCTCTACTAACACACATCTTGTCACCTGTACTAACACATCTTGTCCCCTGTACTAACACACATCTTGTTTCTACTAACACACATCTTGTCACCTGTACTAACACACATCTTGTCACCTGTACTAACACACA
This sequence comes from Ariolimax columbianus, assembly GCA_036924085.1. NCBI lineage: Eukaryota > Metazoa > Mollusca > Gastropoda > Stylommatophora > Arionidae > Ariolimax > Ariolimax columbianus. The sequence continues at coordinate 73,031,255 of JAVGWX010000015.1, forward strand.
TCTTGTCTCTACTAACACACATCTTGCCTGTACTAACACATATCTTGTCACCCGTACTAACACACATCTTGTCACCTGTACTAACACACCTCTTGTCTCTACTAACACACATCTTGTCACCTGTACTAACACACATCTTGTCACCTGTACTATTACACATCTTGTCACCTGTACTAACACACATCTTGTCACCTGTACTAACACACATCTTGTCACCTGTACTAACACACATCTTGTCACCTGTACTAACACACATCTTGTCACCTGTACTAACACACATCTTGTCTCTACTAACACACATCTTGTCACCTGTACTAACACATCTTGTCAACTGTACTAACACACATCTTGTTTCTACTAACACACATCTTGTCACCTGTACTAACACACATCTTGTCACCTGTACTAACACACATCATGTCTCTACTAACACACATCTTGTCTCTACTAACACACATCTGGCCTGTACTAACACATATCTTGTCACCCGTACTAACACACATCTTGTCACCTGTACTAACACACCTCTTGTCTCTACTAACACACATCTTGTCACCTGTACTAACACACATCTTGTCACCTGTACTAACACACCTCTTGTCTCTACTAACACACCTCTTGTCACCTCAACTAAAACACATCTTGTCACCTGTACTAACACACATCTTGTCTCTACTAACACACATCTTGTCACCTGTACTAACACACCTCTTCTCTACTAACACACCTCTTGTCACCTGAACTAAAACACATCTTGTCACCTGTACTAACACACCTCTTGTCTCTACTAACACACATCTTGTCACCTGTACTAACACAACCTCTTGTCTCTACTAACACACCTCTTGTCACATGAACTAAAACACATCTTGTCACCTGTACTAACACACATCTTGTCACCTGTACTAACACACATCTTGTCTCTACTAACACACATCTTGTCACCTGTACTAACACACATCTTTTCACCTGTACTAATACACATCTTGTCTCTACAAACACACCCCGTGTCACCTGTACTAACACACATCTTGTTTCTACTAACACACCTCTTGTACCTGTACTAACACACCTCTTGTCACCTTTACTAATACAAATCTTGTCTCTACTAACACACATCTTGTCACCTGTACTAACACACATCTTGTCACCTGTACTAACACACATCTTGTCACCTGTACTAACACACATCTTGTCACCTGTACTAACACACATCTTGTCACCTGTACTAACACACATCTTGTCTCTACTAACACACCTCTTGTCACCTGAACTAACACACATCTTGTCACCTGTACTAACACACATCTTGTCTCTACTAACACACATCTTGCCTGTACTAACACATATCTTGTCACCCGTACTAACACACATCTTGTCACCTGTACTAACACACCTCTTGTCTCTACTAACACACATCTTGTCACCTGTACTAACACACATCTTGTCTCTACTAACACACATCTTGCCTGTACTAACACATATCTTGTCACCCGTACTAACACACATCTTGTCACCTGTACTAACACACATCTTGTCTCTACTAACACACATCTTGTCACCTGTACTAACACACATCTTGTCACCTGTACTAACACACATCTTGTCTCTACTAACACACATCTTGTCACCCGTACTAACACACATCTTGTCACCTGTACTAACACACCTCTTGTCTCTACTAACACACATCTTGTCACCTGTACTAACACACATCTTGTCACCTGTACTAACACACATCTTGTCACCTGTACTAACACACATCTTGTCACCTGTACTAACACACATCTTGTCACCTGTACTAACACACATCTTGTCACCTGTACTAACACACATCTTGTCTCTACTAACACACATCTTGTCACCTGTACTAACACACATCTTGTTTCTACTAACACACATCTTGTCACCTGTACTAACACACATCTTGTCCCCTGTACTAACACACATCTTGTCTCTACTAACACACATCGTGTCTCTACTAACACACTTCATGTCTCTACTAACACACATCTTGTCTCTACTAACACACATCTGGCCTGTACTAACACATATCTTGTCACCCGTACTAACACACATCTTGTCACCTGTACTAACACACCTCTTGTCTCTACTAACACACATCTTGTCACCTGTACTAACACACATCTTGTCACCTGTACTAACACACCTCTTGTCTCTACTAACACACCTCTTGTCACCTCAACTAAAACACATCTTGTCACCTGTACTAACACACATCTTGTCTCTACTAACACACATCTTGTCACCTGTACTAACACACCTCTTGTCTCTACTAACACACCTCTTGTCACCTGAACTAAAACACATCTTGTCACCTGTACTAACAAACATCTTGTATCTACTAACACACATCTTGTCACCTGTACTAACACATTCTCTTGTCTCTACTAACACACCTCTTGTCACATGAACTAAAACACATCTTGTCACCTGTACTAACACACATCTTGTCACCTGTACTAACACACATCTTGTCTCTACTAACACACATCTTGTCACCTGTACTAACACACATCTTGTCTCTACTAACACACATCTTGTCACCTGTACTAACACACATCTTGTCACCTGTAATAATACACATCTTGTCTCTACAAACACACCCCGTGTCACCTGTACTAACACACATCTTGTTTCTACTAACACACCTCTTGTACCTGTACTAACACACCTCTTGTCACCTTTACTAATACAAATCTTGTCTCTACTAACACACATCTTGTCACCTGTACTAACACACATCTTGTCACCTGTACTAACACACATCTTGTCACCTGTACTAACACACATCTTGTCACCTGTACTAACACACATCTTGTCACCTGTACTAACACACATCTTGTCTCTACTAACACACCTCTTGTCACCTGAACTAAAACACATCTTGTCACCTGTACGAACACACATCTTGTGTCTACTAACACACATCTTGTCACCTGTACTAATACACATCTTGTCTCTACTAACACGCATCTTGTCACCTGTACTAATACACATCTTGTCTCTACTAACACACATCTTGTCACCTGTACTAGCACACATCACACCTGTACTAACACACATCTCACCTGTACTAACACACATCTCACCTGTACTAACACACATCTCACCTGTACTAACACACATCTCACCTGTACTAACACACATCTCACCTGTACTAACACACATCTCACCTGTACTAACACACATCTCACCTGTACTAACACACATCTCACCTGTACTAACACACATCTCACCTGTACTAACACACATCTCACCTGTACTAACACACATTTCACCTGTACTAACACACATCTCACCTGTACTAACACACATCTCACCTGTACTAACACACATCTCACCTGTACTAACACACATCTCACCTGTACTAACACACATCTCACCTGTACTAACACAGATCTCACCTGTAGTAACACACATCTCACCTGTACTAACACAGATCTCACCTGTAGTAACACACATCTAACCTGTACTAACACACATCTCACCTGTACTAACACACATCTCACCTGTACTAACACACATCTCACCTGTACTAACACATCTTGTTGTTGTCTTCCTACCACAGGCCGTCAGTCTCCAGCTGAACCCCTTGTTTCTGATGTTCCCCGTCGCTATCACCACATCCTTCGCCTTCATGTTGCCCGTAGCAACACCTCCGAACGCCATTGTCTTCTCCCATGGATTAGTTCGTGTAATTGACATGGTATGTAAGACACAAACCCACACAAGCTCACACACACCACACAATCCTGGACATCTTTCTGCCTCTCTCTCTGTCCCTCTCTCTGCCCCTCCCTCTGCCACTTTCTCTCTGACTCTCTCTTTCTCTGCTTCTCTCTCACTCTGGTTCTCTCCTTGCTTCTATGTCGATGTCTCTCTTTCTGCCCCTCTCTCTCCTGCTTCTTTCTCTCTGCCTCTCTCTCTCTGCTTCTCTCTCCGCTTCTCTCTCTGCCTCTATGTCTGCCTCTCTGTCTCTGTCTCTCTCTCCCTCGCTCTCTGCCTCTAACTCTTGCTTTGTCTCTGCCTCCCTCTCTGTACCTCTTTCTCTGTATCCCTCTTTCTCTGCCTCTCTCTCTGCCTCACTATTTCTCTGTGCCTCTCTCTCTGCCTTTATCTCTGCCTCTCTTTCTGTTTTTCTCTTTGCCTCTTATATTGTCTCTCTCTCTGCCTCTCTTTCTGCCTATCTCTCTCCCTCCCCCCTTTCTTTCTGCCTCTCTCTCTGGTTTACTGCCTCTCTCTCTGTCTGCATTTCTCTATACTTCTGCCTCGTTATATCTGCCTCTCTGTCTGCTTCCCTCTCTCTGCCTTTCTCTACCTGCCTCTCATTCTCTTTACCTCTTGTTCTGCCTCTCTTATTTCTCTCTGCATCTCTCTCTGCATACCTCTTTCTACCTCCCTTTTTTCTGCCTCCCTCTCTGGTTCTCTGCCTCTCTCTCTGTCTGCATCTCTGCATCTCTCTGCCTACCTCTCTCTGTCTCCATTTCTTTCTTCCTCTCTCTGCCTCCCTCAAACAGCGTACGCACAAAGATTGCATGCACAAAGATTGTATGTACCAAGATTGTATCTACCAAGATTTTTTTTGTAATTCAAGGGACGCGACCAAATAAATTGGGAACAACTTACAATAGTTGTCATCCTTTGAGCGATGTCCGTAAGGATTGACCTCTCTGTATGAACCACTCTGTATGAACCTCTGTATGAACCTCTCTGTATGAACCTCTCTGTATGAACCTCTGTATGAACCTCTCTGTATGAACCTCTCTGTATGAACCTCTCTGTATGAACCTCTGTATGAACCTCTCTGTATAAACCACTCTGTATGAACCTCTCTGTATGAACCACTCTGTATGAACCTCTCTGTATGAACCTCTCTGTATGAACCACTCTGTATGAACCTCTCTGTATGAACCTCTGTATGAACCTCTCTGTATGAACCTCTGTATGAACCTCTCTGTATGAACCTCTGTATGAACCTCTGTATGAACCACTCCGTATGAACCACTCTGTATGAACCACTCTGTATGAACCACTCCGTATGAACCACTCTGTATGAACCTCTGTATGAACCACTCTGTATGAACCACTCTGTATGAACCACTCCGTATGAACCACTCTGTATGAACCACTCCGTATGAACCACTCTGTATGAACCACTCTGTATGAACCTGTCTGTGTGAACCTCTCTGTATGAACCACTCTGTATGAACATCTCTGTATGAACCTCTGTATAAACCTCTCTGTATGAACCTCTCTGTATGAACCACTCTGTATGAACATCTCTGTATGAACCTCTGTATGAACCTCTCTGTATGAACCACTCTGTATGAACATCTCTGTATGAACTTCTCTGTGTGAACCTCTCTGTATGAACATCTCTGTGAAAACCTCTCTGTGTGATCCTCTCTGTATGAACATTTCTATGTGAACCTCTCTGTGTGAACCTCTCTGTGTGAACATCTGAACAAGTTTGTTCCAATGGACTCGATCAGAGGTTCTCCCTCACACAGCTCAAGAACACATTCTATCCTTCCCTCTCTGCCATCTCATCTCTCCTTCTCTCTTATATCTTCTCCTCTCTTCTCTCTCCTATCTCATCTCTCCTTCTCTCTTCTGTCTCCTATCTCATCTTTCATTCTCTCTTATTTCTCCCTCTCTCTTCCATCTCATCTCTCCTTCTCTCTTATTTCTTCCTCTCTTTTCTCTCTGCCATCTCGTCTCTACTTCTCTTATTTCGTCCTCTCTTTTCTTTGTCATCTCATCTCTCCTTCTCTCTTATTTCTTCCTCTCTGTTCTCTCTGCCATCTCATCTCTCCTTCTCTCTTATTTCTTCCTCTCTCTTCTCTCTGCCATCTCATCTCTTCTTCTTTCTCATCTCTCCTTCTCTCTTCCCTCTCCTGTCTCATCTTTCCTTCTCTCTTATCTCTCCTTTTCTCTTATCTTTCCTTCTCTCTCCTCCTCTCTTCTCTGGGTGTGCTATTGGTTCCCAATTCTTATCATTAATCATCCGTGATTGTATGACCTTATTATGACTTTAGGATTGTATGACTTTATTATGACTCAATGATTGTTTGACTTTAATATGACTCAAGGATTGTTTGACTTTATTATGGCTCAAGGATTGTTTGACTTTAATATGACTCAAGGATTGTTTGACTTTATTATGACTCAAGGATTGTTTGACTTTAATATGACTCAAGGATTGTTTGACTTTAATATGACTCAAGGATTGTTTGACTTTATTATGGCTCAAGGATTGTTTGACTTTATTATGACTCAAGGATTGTTTGACTTTATTATGACTCGAAGATTGTTTGACTTTATTATTGTTTGACTTTATTATGACTCAAGGATTGTTTGACTTAATTATGACTCAAGGATTGTTTAACTTTATTATGACTCAAGGATTGTTTTACTTTATTATGACTCAAGGATTGTATGACTTTATTATGACTCAAGTATTGTATGACTTTATTATGACTCGAGGATTGTTTGACTTTATTATTGTTTGACTTTATTATGACTCAAGAATTGCTTGACTTTATTATGACTCAAGGAGTGTTTGACTTTATTATGACTCAAGGATTGTTTGACTTTATTATGACTCAAAGATTGTATGACTTTATTATGACTCATGGATTGTTCGACTTTATTATGACTCAAGGATTGTTTGACTTTATTATGACTCAAGGATTGTATGACTTTATTACCTCCAACACCATCACTACTACTATTACCACAACCAATACCATCATCAACACCATCACTACTACTACCACCACCACCAACACCATCACTACTATTACCACCACCACCAACACCATCACTGCTACTACCACCACCACCAACACCATCACTACTACAACTACCACCACCATCATACTAATTCTACCAGTAACAGACAATTATTCACATCACTACACAAGACCGTCGAAACATGTCTACTCCACACAGGTGGCCAGTGGGCTATTCCTCAACTGTATCAGTGTACCAATTCTGCTGTTCGCCACCGCCACCTGGGGCAACGCCTTCTTCAAGTTCGACACGATCCCGCCAGAGTTTCTACGGAACGTGACTGCTGTATGACGTCATCCGTAGACGTGCCAGTCAGTCTGTGTGACGTCATGCTGGCAGGGACATCTTCTCTGTGGCCATCTTCATCCCCATTCTCTCTGATCCCCTCTGCTTCAGTGGTAGCCAACCTTCACGAGACCTCGATTTGTTTCCATTCTGACACGCCACGCTACAGGAGGTCAACCTAACAACTACTCACGTACTTCTAGCACTCGACGTGACTCATTCTAGAACGCTGATTCATTCAACGTTGCCCATCACACAATGCTGACACTCAACGTGGCCCGTCACACAATGCTGACGCACTCAATGTGGCCCGTCAAACAATGCTGACGCACTCAACGTGGCCCGTCACACAATGCTGACAGGCAATGAATGATCAACCAACAACGAATGAGACGCCCCAGATCCCTATGCCATTATGGGAACAACTATCATTCATTATTTGAACAAAAACAGGTTTTTATATGTTTGATTTGCATATTTTCTGAAGAATATTATCAGTGTTTATACCATGTTGTTTGTCAGTGTTTATATCATGTTATTTGTTAGTGTTTATACCATGTTGTTTGTCAATGTTTATATCATGTTGTTTGTCAGTGTTTATATCATGTTGTTTGTCAGTGTTCATATCATGTTGTTTGTCAGTGTTTATATCATGTTGTTTGTCAGTGTTTATATCATGTTGTTTGTTAGTGTTTATACCATGTTGTTTGTCAGTGTTTATCATGTTGTTTGTCAGTGTTTATATCATGTTGTTTGTCAGTGTTTATATCATGTTGTTTGTCAGTGTTTATTTCCTGTTGTTTGTCAGTGTTTATATCATGTTGTTTGTCAGTGTTTATACGATGTTGTTCTTAAGTGTTTATACCATGTTGTTTGTCAGTGCTTATACCATGTTGTTTGTCAGTGTTTATATCATGTTGTTTGTCAGTGTTTATTTCATGTTGCTTGTCAGTGTTTATCATGTTGTTTGTCAGTGTTTATATCATGTTGTTTGTCAGTGTTTATATCATGTTGTTTGTCAGTGTTTATTTCATGTTGTTTGTAGTGTTTATACCATGTTGTTTGTCAGTGTTTATACCATGTTGTTTGTCAGTGTTTATATCATGTTGTTTGTCAGTGTTTATTTCATGTTGTTTGTCAGTGTTTCTTCTTCTTCTTCTTCTTCGTTCGTTCTCAATCTCCCGCTACCAAACCCTGAAAGGGCTTAAGCAGCAGAATGTAGTCCAGAGAACGGAATGCGTTGTGTGTTAGTTTACAGCTTGACTGCGATATTTGCACCTTTCGGTCCAACACATCCGACTTCAGCAAGCATTTTTTGAGTACCGGGTTAGCATTCCCTCTTCGATCCCTTCTCCTTAGCCAGTCTGCCCTGCTGCAGCCTGTTATCCAGGATCACCACGTGGAGGTGTAGAAGGGTCTTGGCAGCTCTGGTTCGCTGGCCCTGATGCTAGCAGTCAGCTATGGGTCGCTGACCACTGCAGCTCATGCGCTGCACAGCATCTTGATCCCTGTCAGTGTTTATATCATGTTATTTGTTAGTGTTTATACCATGTTGTTTGTCAGTGTTTATTAATCTTCAAGCCCATATTTCAAGGCTTAATCCAGTGCCCTGTACTTTACAAATTCTCAGAACCAAACAACAATTCACTAACAGTCTCTAGAGAACGGCCACACAATGAAATATCAAAGCCGATGTCCATGTTTTCCAGTCACCTGTTGATCATTGGTTGTCTCAGTGTGTAGATATTTGTACCAGCTGCCATGTCAGACCAATCTTCTTGTTTCTATTCACGTACATTCTGGTTGAGTGACATCACTTCTTGCAGTACAGTCCGCTAGAACAGTTCTTCCCTCCATCATATCCTGGAAGTATTCCCCCAGGCAGGTCACGGTCACACAATCGTCCTTCTCCAAACAGACCTGGCTCAGCTAGTGCGCGTAGGGCAGCCATTTTGTTGATCTAGAATGGTGCCATCATTAAATGGAATCCGCTATGGTGTGTCCGAGAGCGGCTGGCTGTAACGGTAGAGCACACGCTCTTCACGGCAAAGGTGCGGGGTTCAGCTTCCCAACCATCATGGTCCAGTCGAACCAGCTGTAAATGGATACCTGACTTACGGTAAGAGAAAGAAGAAGCACAGAGGAAGGGAACTGGCCCTGACGTACTCACACAATCTGTGGCTTAGTATACTCAAGTCTAATGCACTGAGCTGAGGTCAAGTCTCCTCAAGGACACCATTGACCTTTACAACAAAAACAGAAACGTCAAATACAAGTTTTGGTTGTTCGTGGCTTGGAAGCTGCTGCTCGACCTGCTTCCATCTCTGGCTTTTATTTCAAGGATAGACTTGTCTTGATTGTCTGATCCTTGGTTGTCCGATCCTTGGTTGTCAGATCAGTCACACTAACACACACTAATACTCATGCAAATACACACCACCACAAACTAACACTAACAAACACACTTACACTAACAAACACACTAATACTAACAAACACATTAGCACTAACACTAACAAACACACAAACACTAACAAACACACTAACAAACACACTAACAAACACACTAACACTAAAAAACACACTAACACACACATTAACACTAACAAACATACTAACAAACACACTAACGAACACATTAGCACTAACGAACACATTAGCACTAACACTAACAAACACACGAACAAACACACTAACACTAACAAACACATTAACGCTAACAAACACATTAACACTAACAAACACATTCACACTAACAAACACACTAACAAACACACTAACACTAACAAAAACACTAACAAACACACTAACAATAACAAACACACTAACACTAACAAAAACACTAACAAACACACTAATACTAACAAACACACTAACAAACACACTAACACTAACGAACACATTAGCACTAACAAACACACTAACACTAACAAACACATTAACACTAACAAACACATCAACACTAACAAACACATTAACACTAACAAACACACGAACAAACACACTAACACTAACAAACACATTAACACTAACAAACACATTAACACTAACAAACACACTAACACTAACAAAAACACTAACAAACACACTAACACTAACAAACACACTAACAAACACACTAACACTAACAAACACACTAATACTAACAAACACACTAACAAACACACTAACACTAACGAACACATTAGCACTAACAAACACACTAACCCTAACAAACACATTAACACTAACAAACACATTAGCACTAACAAACACATTAACACTAACAAAAAACAAAAAAACAAACAAAATAAACTAACAATAACAAACACACTAACAAACACATTAACACTAATAAACACACTAACACTAACAAATACACAAACACTAACAAACACACTAATACTGACAAACACACTAACAAACACATTAGCACTAACACTAACAAACACACTAACACTAACAAACACGTTAACACTAACACTAACAAACACATTAACACTAACAAACACACTAACACTAACAAACACACTAACACTAACAAACACACTAACACTAACAAACACACTAACAAACACACTAACACTAACAAACACACTAACACTAACAAACACACCAACACTAACGAACACATTAACACTTACAAACACACTAAAACACACTAACATTAACAAACACACTAACACTAACAAACACATTAACACTAACAAACACATTAACACTAACAAACACACTAACAAACACACGAACACTAACAAACACACTAACAAACACACTAACAAACACACTAACATTGACAAACACACTAACAAACACATTAGCACTAACACTAACAACCACACTAACACTAACAAACACACTAACACTAACAAACATATTAGCACTAACACTAACAAACACAGTAACAAACACATTAACAAACACATTAGCACTAACACTAACAAACACACTGACACTAACAAACACACTAACACTAACAAACACACTAACAAACACATTAATACTAACAAACACACTAACACTAACAAACACACTAACACTAACAAACACATTAACACTAACAAACACACTAACAAGCACATTAACACTAACAAACACACTAACACTAACAAACACACTAACAAACACATTAACACTAACAAACACACTAACACTAACAAACACACTAACACTAACAAACACATTAACACTAACAAACACACTAACAAGCACATTAACACTAACAAACACACTAACGAACACATTAGCACTAACGAACACATTAGCACTAACACTAACAAACACACGAACAAACACACTAACACTAACAAACACATTAACGCTAACAAACACATTAACACTAACAAACACATTCACACTAACAAACACACTAACAAACACACTAACACTAACAAAAACACTAACAAACACACTAACAATAACAAACACACTAACACTAACAAAAACACTAACAAACACACTAATACTAACAAACACACTAACAAACACACTAACACTAACGAACACATTAGCACTAACAAACACACTAACACTAACAAACACATTAACACTAACAAACACATCAACACTAACAAACACATTAACACTAACAAACACACGAACAAACACACTAACACTAACAAACACATTAACACTAACAAACACATTAACACTAACAAACACACTAACACTAACAAAAACACTAACAAACACACTAACACTAACAAACACACTAACAAACACACTAACACTAACAAACACACTAATACTAACAAACACACTAACAAACACACTAACACTAACGAACACATTAGCACTAACAAACACACTAACCCTAACAAACACATTAACACTAACAAACACATTAGCACTAACAAACACATTAACACTAACAAAAAACAAAAAAACAAACAAAATAAACTAACAATAACAAACACACTAACAAACACATTAACACTAATAAACACACTAACACTAACAAATACACAAACACTAACAAACACACTAATACTGACAAACACACTAACAAACACATTAGCACTAACACTAACAAACACACTAACACTAACAAACACGTTAACACTAACACTAACAAACACATTAACACTAACAAACACACTAACACTAACAAACACACTAACACTAACAAACACACTAACACTAACAAACACACTAACACTAACAAACACACTAACAAACACACTAACACTAACAAACACACTAACACTAACAAACACACCAACACTAACGAACACATTAACACTTACAAACACACTAAAACACACTAACATTAACAAACACACTAACACTAACAAACACATTAACACTAACAAACACATTAACACTAACAAACACACGAACACTAACAAACACACTAACAAACACACTAACAAACACACTAACAAACACACTAACATTGACAAACACACTAACAAACACATTAGCACTAACACTAACAACCACACTAACACTAACAAACACACTAACACTAACAAACATATTAGCACTAACACTAACAAACACAGTAACAAACACATTAACAAACACATTAGCACTAACACTAACAAACACACTGACACTAACAAACACACTAACACTAACAAACACACTAACAAACACATTAATACTAACAAACACACTAACACTAACAAACACACTAACAATAACAAACACATTAACACTAACAAACACACTAACAAGCACATTAACACTAACAAACACACTAACACTAACAAACACACTAACAAACACATTAACACTAACAAACACACTAACACTAACAAACACACTAACACTAACAAACACATTAACACTAACAAACACACTAACAAGCACATTAACACTAACAAACACACTAACACTAACAAACACACTAACAAACACACTAACACTAACAAACACACTAACAAACACACTAACAAGCACATTAACACTAACAAACACACTAACACTAAAAAACACCCTAACACTAACAAACACACTAACAAACACACTAACAAGCACATTAACACTAACAAACACATTAACACTAACAAACACACTAACACTAACTAACACACTAACACTAACAAACACACTAACAAACACATTAACACTAACAAACACGCTAACACTAACAAACACATTAACACTAACAAACACGCTTACACTAACAAACACATTAACACTAACAAACACGCTAACACTAACAAACACATTAACACTAACAAACACGCTAACACTAACAAACACATTAACACTAACAAACACATTAACACTAACAAACACACTAACACTAACTAACACACTAACACTAACAAACACATTAACACTAACTAACACACTAACAAACACACTAACAAACACATTAACACTAACAAACACGCTAACACTAACAAACACATTAACACTAACAAACACGCTTACACTAACAAACACATTAACACTAACAAACACGCTAACACTAACAAACACATTAACACTAACAAACACGCTAACACTAACAAACACGCTAACACTAACAAACACATTAACACTAACAAACACACTAACACTAACTAACACACTAACACTAACAAACACATTAACACTAACTAACACACTAACAAACACACTAACACTAACAAACACATTAACAAACACATTAACACTAACTAACACACTAACACTAACAAACACACTAACAGAGACACACACCCGTACTCACAATACCCCCCAATCTACACATACATTAGATTGAAAGCCACAATTCATGACATAAAATAACACACATTTTAATTAAATGATGAAATGAGCAAAATAAAATTCATAATAACAGATATTAAAAGTTGTTACATGGGAGAGTTATTTGGATGCTTGTCCATAAAGGATTCTGGTTGTAGAAAGAAATATCTTCTAACAGATGTTACATGGATACATATAAGATATTGGACAGAAAATGGAGACATGTAAAGAAAGAACGCAAGTCTTTTCATTATTGAACACATCACTACATAATTCATGAACAAAGCAATATGTAATTCATGAACAGAGCATTACGTAATCCATGAACAAAGCATTACGTAATACACGAACAAAGCGTTACACAATCCATGAACAAATCATTACATAATCCATGAACATAGCATTATGTAATCTATGAACAAATTGTTTCATAATCCATGAACAAAGCATTACATAATCCAGTGCCAATTTTTACTGTCAAGTTTAAATACAAATGTGAAATAACAGATTTTCAGGTAGAAAGTGTACATCAACAATTATTCAGTAGACACTGCCATGAGAGACCAACAAAGTTTCTTCATTTATTAGATTTGATCAACAAGAAAATATTTACATTTTGTTTAAAATATCACATCTGTATCAATTACTGAGTGTACACAGAGCATACAACATTATCAGACATCAATTACTAAGTTTACCTAGAACATACAACGTTATCAGACATCAATTACTAAAAAAATTGTAGACAAATTTTTAGAATTTGTTTAACAGAAATCTCCAGTACTAATACCAGCGAAAAATACAGTACAGTCACATGAAGACATGTCCGAGCCCAGTTACATGAGGTAACACAAAGATGAACAGTCTAGATGTGACACAAAGATGAACAGTCTAGATGTGACACAAAGATGAACAGTCTAGATGTGACACAAAGATTAACAGTCTAGGTATGATGTGACACAAAAATGAACAGTCTAGATGTGACTCAAAGATGAACAGTCTAGATGTGACACAAAGATTAACAGTCTAGGTATGATGTGACACAAAGATGAACAGTCTAGATGTGACTCAAAGATGAACAGTCTAGATGTGACACAAAGATAAACAGTCTAGATATGATGTGAGACAAAGATTAACAGTCTAGATGTGATGTAACACAAAGATGAACAGTCTAGATGTGACACAAAGATGAACAGTCTAGATGTGACACAAAGATGAACAGTCTAGATGTGATGTGACACAAAGATGAACAGTCTAGATGTGATGTGACACAAAGATTAACAGTCTAGATGTGATGTGACACAAAGGATAACAGTCTAGATGTGATGTGACACAAAGATTAACAGTTTAGATGTGATGTGACACAAAGATTAACAGTCTAGATGTGATGTGACACAAAGATTAACAGTCTAGATGTGACACAAAGATTAACAGTCTAGATGTGACACAAAGATGAGCAGTCTAGATATGATGTGACACAAAGATGAACAGTCTAGATGTGACACAAAGATGAACAGTCTAGATGTGATGTGACACAAAGATGAACAGTCTAGATGTGACACAAAGATGAACAGTCTAGATGTAACACAAAGATTAACAGTCTAGATGTGACACAAAGATTAACAGTCTAGATATGATGACAACAAAGATGAACAGTCTAGATGTGACACAAAGATTACCGGTAACAATCTAGATATCTAGATGTGACACAAAGATTAACAGTCTAGATGTGATACAAAGATGAACAGTCTAGATGTGATGTGACACAGAGATTAACAGTCTAGATTTGATGTGACACAAAGATTAACAGTCTAGATGTGACACAAAGATTAACAGTCTAGATGTGCCACAAAGATTAACAGTCTAGATGTGATGTGACACAAAGATTAACAGTCTAGATGTGACATACAGACAGTAGATCAAGCAAGGAACTTGATGAGGTCACACTAATACAGGCCATTTCTGTGAAATGGACTGACGGACACGTAAATTAACGACAAAAGATATTCCAGGTTGATGGAATTCTAGGATATAGCAAGTTACCTGATCAGTCTAAATTGGAGACAATTCTAGGATATAGCAAAAAGTTACCTGATCAGTCTATAGTGGAGACAATTCTAGGATATAGCAAGTTACCTGATCAGTCTAAATTGGAGACAATTCTAGGATATAGCAAAATGTTACCTGATCAGTCTATATTGGAGACAATTCTAGGATATAGCAAAAAAGTTACCTGATCAGTCTATATTGGAGACAATTCTAGGATATAGCAAAGAGTTACCTGATCAGTCTATAGTGGAGACAATTCTAGGATATAGCAAAAAGTTACCTGATCAGTCCATATTGGAGACAATTCTAGGATATAGCAAGTTACCTGATCAGTCTAAATTGGAGACAATTCTAGGATATAGCAAAAAGTTACCTGATCAGTCTATATTGGAGACAATTCTAGGATATAGCAAAAAGTTACCTGATCAGTCTATATTGGAGACAATTCTAGGATATACCAAATTACCTAATCAGTCTATATTGGAGACAATTCTAGGATATAGCAAGATACCTGATCAGTCTATATTGGAGACAATTCTAGGATATAGCAAGTTCCCTGATCAGTCTATATTGGAGACAATTCTATGATATAGCAAGATACCTGATCAGTCTATATTGGAGACAATTCTAGGATATAGCAAGATACCTGATCAGCCTATATTGGAGACAATTCTAGGATATAGCAAGATATCTGATCAGTCTATATTGGAGACAATTCTAGGATATAGCAAGATACCTGATCAGCCTATATTGGAGACAATTCTAGGATATAGCAAGATATCTGATCAGTCTATATTGGAGACAATTCTAGGATATAGCAAGATACCTGATCAGCCTATATTGGAGACAATTCTAGGATATAGCAAGATATCTGATCAGTCTATATTGGAGACAATTCTAGGATATAGCAAGTTCCCTGATCAGCCTATATTGGAGACAATTCTAGGAAATAGCAAGTTCCCTGATCAGTCTATATTGGAGAAAAACAACAATATAATGATCTAAAATTACTTATATTTACAACGCTGGTTCTCAACACATGATTGGTTAATATTTGAGTTAAATGGAAGTAGACAGGGACGTCTTTTCACAGATGCTGCAAGTCTTTGTCAGCATTCACAGGCTGGGGTCACAGATCCCAACCTGGGGTCACATATCACCACCTAGGGTCTCACCACCTGGGGTCACAGATCACCACCTGGGGTCACAGGCCACCACCTGGGGCACAGGCCACCACCTGGGGTCACAGGTCACCACCTGGGGTCACAGGCCACCACCTGGGGTCACAGGTCACCACCTGGGGTATCAGATCCCCACCTGGGGTCACAGGCCACCACCTGGGGTCACAGGCCACCACCTGGGGTCAACCACTGAACCAGGAACACATATGTTCTACACCTGGCCAAGGTAGATGGGAGCACGAGCAGAGGACGTCTCAATGGGCTCTAACAACAAAGTTCTCTTAGGTGTTGAACTACATCAGTCAACCATCATCATGTCTAACTACAACCCGCTACATCAGTCAACCATCATCATGTCTAACAACAGCCAGCTACATCAGTCAACAATCATCATGTCTAACTACAACCCGCTACATCAATCAACCATCCTCATGTCTAACTACAACCCGCTACATCAATCAACCATCATCATGTCCAACAACAGCCAGCTACATCAGTCAACCATCATCATGTCTAACTACAACCCGCTACATCAGTCAACTATCCTCATGTCTAACTACAACCCGCTACATCAATCAACCATCATCATGTCCAACAACAGCCAGCTACATCAGTCAACCATCCTCATGTCTAACTACAACCCGCTACATCAATCAACCATCATCATGTCCAACAACAGCCAGCTACATCAGTCAACCATCATCATAACTTAACTTAACTTAACTTAACTTAACATCTTTATACTGGTTTAGAAGACCCTGCAGAGTCTGTATACAACCGGTTACATTTACATCACCTTGCTCTAAAATCTATGCGCATCCAGTTTATTCTTAAACGCATTAACTGTTCCTGCCTCCACTACCTCCCCTGGCAATGCATTCCAAGCAGACACCACTCTCTGACTAACAAAATATTTCCTAATATCTAACCTGGACCTCTCTTTAGTCAGCTTGTAGCTATGCCCTCGTGTTATTGTAGGTGGCTGTATTTTAAAAAACTTGTTATAGTCTAATTTATCGATTCCTCTGATCATCTTATAAACCTGTATTAAGTCACCACGAATTCTTCTCTCTTCGAGACACTGTAGGCCCGTTTTTCTGAGTCGTTCCTCATAACTGTAATTCTGGAATCCAACTATCATCTTTGTCGCTCTTTTTTGTATTCTTTCCAGCATGTTTATGTCCCCTCTATGATAAGGACTCCACACCTGTACACAGTACTCCAATCTAGGTCTAACTAAAGCTTTATACAGTTTGACGATCACTTCCTTGCTCCTATGTTTAATATTTCTTTTTATCATACCTAACATTGCATTTGCCTTTTTCACTGCTACCTTAACTTGCTCACTCACCTTTCCTGTATGATCTATTATAACCCCTAGGTCCCTTTCCTTATCTATCTTTCTAATATTGTTTTCTCCCATTCTGTAATTATGTTCCATATTGGATCTACCCATGTGGATGACTGTACATTTATCTACATTAAACTCCATTTGCCAGCTTACAGACCATTCTCGAATTTTATCTAAATCCGACATCAATATATCCACTTCCGCTTTAGATGAGACACTACTGCATAGTTTTGTGTCATCAGCAAATTTTGCAATCATGGATCTCATATCAATGTCCAAATCATTTATATATATCAAGAACAAAATTGGTCCCAAAACCGAGCCCTGTGGCACACCACTTTTCACTTCACTCCACTCAGAGTACTCCTTATTTATGCCCACCCTCTGCCTTCTTCCTGTTAACCAATTTTCAATCCATTTGGCAACTTCGCCACCTATTCCATGTGATTTTAACTTTCGAAATAATCTTTGATGAGGTACTCTATCAAAGGCCTTTGCAAAGTCTAGATAAATAACATCCACTGGCTCCCCTTTATCTATGATTTTAGTAACCTCCTCCATGAATTCTAATATATTTGTTAAGCACGATCTCCCTCTAGTAAACCCATGCTGACTATTTCTAATTAGATTAAATTTGTCTAAATGCATTAAAATGTTTTCTTTGATTATTGACTCTAACAATTTACAGACTATGCTCGTTAAACTCACCGGTCTATAATTTGCCGGATCTGATTTTTTGCCTTTTTTGAATAAGGGGATCACTCCTGCATCTTTCCAATCCCGTGGAACAATCCCTTTTGTAAGTGATTGAGAACATAATATAGCCAATGGTTTTGCTAGTTGGTCTCTAATTTCATACAGCAATTTTGGGTGAATACCATCTTGACCTGGACATTTATTCACTTTCAACCCCTCCAATTTTTTAAAAATGTCTAACTAAAACCCGCTACATCAATCAACCATCATCATGTCTAACTACAACCCGCTACATCAATCAACCATCATCATGTCTAACTACAACTCGCTACATCAATCAACCATCATCATGTCCAACTACAGCCCGCTACGCAAGACAAAACTGGCATTTAAAAAAAAAATTAAATATTTGTTTTTGCGTTCGCCGTATTTTTCTAATCCCCAAGGTTTTTATTTGTGGTTTTTATTTTTCTCCTGTCGGCCCATTGCATCCGACTTCAGCAGTCATTTTATGTAAGGGTCTGCTTCCTCTTGCATTTTCTAAGGGTTTGCTTTCCCGGGGTAACGGCCGGTGCTGTGATGGGGATCGAACCCAGCACTTTCTAATTGTGAGCCGTGCCACTTAATCACTAGTCCACACTGTCTCCTTCAAAGCTCATGATGTCCCCACATCAGTCAACCCCCACCATGTCCTGCCAACCCCCACCATGTCCTGCCAACCCCCATCATGTTCTGCCAACCTCCAGCATGTTCCTGCCAACCCCCACCCTGTCCTGCCAACCCCCACCCTGTCCTGCCAACCTCCAGCATGTTCCTGCCAACCCCCACCATGTCCTGCCAACCCCCATTATGTCCTGCCAACCTTCAGCATGTTCCTGCCAACCCCCATCATGTCCTGCCAACCCCCACCATGTCCTACCAACCCCCACCATGTCCTGCCAACCCACATCATGTCCTGCCAACCCCCACCATGTCCTGCCAACCCCCTAGCATGTCCTGCCAACTCCCCACCATGTCTTGCTAACCTCCAGCATGTCCTGCCATCGGTGGGTGCACATTTGACCTATAACATGTAAGGGAGTGGGTGGGTGTACGGTTGACCTATAACATGTAAGGGAGTGGGTGGGTGTACGGTTGACCTATAACATGTAATGGAGTTGGTGGGTGCACATTTGACCTATAACATGTAAGGGAGTGGGTGAGTGCATGTTTGACCTATAACATGCAAGGGAGTGGGTATGTGTACAGTTGACCTAAAACATGTAATGGAGTAGGTGAGTGTACGGTTGACCTATAACATGTAAACAATATGCAATCAAACAATGACACTCCAGGGCAAATATCTCCACCCTGATATCTCCACCCTGATATTTATGTCCAACATATTACGATCACAAAGTCATGGCACAAGGATCAAAGTAACATATCACGTCCACTAAAAATAGTTATATCACAACCAAAGTCAGTCACAACCAAAGTCAGTCCTATCACACCCAAAGTCAGTCACATCCAAAGTCAGTCCTATCACACCCAAAGTCAGTCCTATCACACCCAAAGTCAGTCCTGTTACATTTGTAATTGAGTTAGCAATCTTGGTCACAAACCAATTTCGACTATCATGTGACAGAGGTCTCTATCCATCTTTTGACTATCATGTGACAGAGGTCTCTATCCATCTTTTGACTATCATGTGACAGAGGTCTCTATCCATCTTTTGACTATCATGTGACAGAGGTCTCTATCCATCTTTTGACTATCATGTGACAGAGGTCTCTATCCATCTTTTGACTATCATGTGACAGAGGTCTCTATCCATCTTTTGACTATCATGTGACAGAGGTCTCTATCCATCTTTTGACTATCATGTGACAGAGGTCTCTATCCATCTTTTGACTATCATGTGACAGAGGTCTCTATCCATCTTTTGACTATTCTTACCCTCACACTTACTCTGTGATGTATCTCAGTTATTCTCTCAACACAGCAACAACACAGAACCCACTCAGCAACACAAAACACACTCAACAACACAGAACACACTCAACAACACAGAACACACTCAACAACACAGAACACACTCAACAACAACACAGAACACACTCAGCAACAACACAGAACACACTCAACAACACAGAACACACTCAACAACACAGAACACACTCAACAACACAGAACACACTCAACAACACAGAACACACTCAACAACACAGAACACACTCAACAACAACACAGAACACACTCAGCAACAACACAGAACACACTCAACAACACAGAACACACTCAACAACGCAGAACACACTCAACAACACAGAACACACTCAACAACACAGAACACACTCAACAACACAGAACACACTCAACAACACAGAACACACTCAACAACACAGAACACACTCAGCAACACAGAACACACTCAGCAACACAGAACACACTCAACAACACAGAACACACTCAACAACACAGAACACACTCAACAACAACACAGAACACACTCAACAACACAGAACACACTCAACAACACAGAACACACTCAACAACACAGAACACACTCAACAACACAGAACACACTCAACAACACAGAACACACTCAACAACAACACAGAACACACTCAACAACACAGAACACACTCAACAACAACACAGAACACTCAACAACACAGAACACACTCAACAACAACACAGAAAACACTCAGCAACAACACAGAACACACTCAGCAACAACACAGAAAACACTCAGCAACAACACAGAAAACACAGAAAACACTCAGCAACAGCACAGAAAACACTCAGCAACAACACAGAAAACACTCAGCAACAACACAGAAAACACTCAGCAACAACACAGAAAACACTCAGCAACAGCACAGAAAACACTCAGCAACAACACAGAAAACACTCAGCAACAACACAGAAAACACTCAGCAACAGCACAGAAAACACTCAGCAACAGCACAGAAAACACTCAGCAACAACACAGAAAACACTCAGTAACAACACACCCAACAACACAGAACACACTCAGCAACAACACACCCAACAACACAGAACACACTCAGCAACAACACACCCAACAACACAGAACACACTCAGCAACACAGAAAACACTCAGCAACAACACAGAACAACTCAGCAACAACACACTCAACAACACAGAACAACTCAGCAACAACACACCCAACAACACAGAACAACTCAGCAACAACACACCCAACAACACAGAACACACTCAGCAACAACACACTCAACAACACAGAACAACTCAGCAACAACACAGAACACACTCAGCAACAACACACTCAACAACACAGAACACACTCAGCAACAACACACTCAACAACACAGAACAACTCAGCAACAACACAGAACACACAAACTCATGACAATAATCAAACACCAGATAAAGACTAGTTATTTACAACGTTATCAAAACTAAACAAAATCTGTCTAGCTGTAGGGGTGTCACCAACAGCTTGGATAGAATCCCTGGATCTATATCCACTTCTCTTATCTTCCATCTTATTCTATTAACTTATATTATGACTGTCTAGTCTGGTGCACCGGGGCAGATGGCGATGTGGCTGATCTTCTGGACTGACAATCCAAACATTTCTCATGAGGTTTGATGGGTGTGATCCCTGAGGACTCAGGTTACAACTCTCACCTCATCTCAACCTGGTTGAGCTGAATTGCTTGTACGATCAGCTATCCTTCTACCTCAGATCATCAAGAAATGGTATTTGTGAAGACTAAAGATATGTTGTCATGATTTGAACAATGGGTACGATCAGTTATCGCTCTTTGGGATGCAACTCTTCGGGATTGTATCACGGGTGTCTGCCACATTTTATCGTGCAATCAACATTTTCAATCTGTCACCCAAAGTGACCAAATTTCTCGCTTGTGTCCGGTACAAAAGGGCCACCATTAACCCCAACTGGCACAATTGCTCCGTAGCACAGTAGGTTAGACTTCTGTCCACTCAAAGATCAATCTTGTCACAATCGCTAGAATAAAACATGTCACATTCAAAGATTAATCCTGTCACAATCGCTAGTATAAAAAATGTCACATTCAAAGATTAATCCTGTCACAATCGCTAGTATAAAACATGTCACATTCAAAGATTAATCCTGTCACAATCGCTAGTATAAAACATGTCACATTCAAATATTAATCCTGTCACAATCGCTAGTATAAAACATGTCACACTCAAATATTAATCCGTCACAATAGCTAGTATAAAACATGTCACACTCAAATATTAATCCGTCACAATCGCTAGTATAAAACATGTTACACTCAAAAATAAATCAGTCACAATCGCTAGTATAAAACATGTCACACTCAAATATTAATCTGTCACAATCGCTAGTATAAAACATGTCACACTCAAATATTAATCCGTCACAATCGCTAGTATAAAACATGTCACACTCAAATATTAATCCGTCACAATCGCTAGTATAAAACATGTCACACTCAAATATGAATCCGTCACAATCGCTAGTATAAAACACTCTCCTGGCCAAATGTCTGGAGGCAAGCATCAACTATAACCAGAACGGAAGTTGTGGCAGAATTGATGGCAGTCGCCAGTTGGCTCTCTTTCATGTTGTGGATGAAAAACTCAGTATCGTCGTTAAACATGGCTCGAGCTCGCTTGACCACCTGAGGGTGGGGTGGGGGAGACAGATGAAACATAAAGGTTACGTCCAATCTGAAGGAGGGAGACAATACCAGGGGGATCAGTTGATGACTGCCACTTGTGACCTCCTCACTGTGTCCACAGAATGGCAGCCTCACAACAAAACAACACTCATTTCAAGGTGATGTCAGCACAGTTCTCGTCACCTCCACCATCTAACACAATAATGAGTCTCCCACTGAGTCTCTGTGTGACGAACACTAAGCTGGCTACCATCAAGTATGTGTGATTTGTATAACTACACATTAGTCAAGTCCATAACATCCCCTACACATTAGTTAAGTCCATAACATCCCCTACACATTAGTCAAGTCCATAACATCCCCTACACATTAGTCAAGTCAAGAACACCCCCTACACATTAGTCAAGTCAAGAACACCCCCTACACATTAGTTAAGTCAAGAACACCCCCTACACATTAGTTAAGTCAAGAACACCCCCTACACATTAGTTAAGTCAAGAACACCCCCTACACATTAGTTAAGTCAAGAACACCCCCTACACATTAGTTAAGTCAAGAACACCCCCTACACATTAGTCAAGTCAAGAACATCCCCTACACGTTAGTCAGGGGGGTTAGTACCACATACTTTAACTTCCAGTCATCCTGATAACGACTGGTTGATCAACAAATGGAATTCTAGGGTATTTACTTTGGCCAGTTTGTCATATACTGTTCTGTGATGTCTCCCATCTCCTGACTACAAGACCAACAAACTGTTCTGTGATGTCTCCCATCTCCTGACTACAAGACCAACAAACTGTTCTGTGATGTCTCCCATCTCCTGACTACAAGACCAACAAACTGTTCTGTGATGTCTCCCATCTCCTGACTACAAGACCAACAAACTGTTCTGTGATGTCTCCCATCTCCTGACTACATGACCAACAAACTGTTCTGTGATGTCTCCCATCTCCTGACTACAAGACCAACAAACTGTTCTGTGATGTCTCCCATCTCCTGACTACAAGACCAACAAACTGTTCTGTGATGTCTCCCATCTCCTGACTACAAGACCAACAAACTGTTCTGTGATGTCTCCCATCTCCTGACTACAAGACCAACAAACTGTTCTGTGATGTCTCCCATCTCCTGACTACAAGACCAACAAACTGTTCTGTGATGTCTCCCATCTCCTGACTACAAGACCAACAAACTGTTCTGTGATGTCTCCCATCTCCTGGCTACAAGACCAACAAACTGTTCTGTGATGTCTCCCATCTCCTGGCTACAAGACCAACAAACTGTTCTGTGATGTCTCCCATCTCCCGGCTACAAGACCAACAGACAGTTCTGACTCCCATCTCCCGGATACAAGACCAGCAGACAGTTCTGTCCTGTTTGTCTGTAAGGACATGAGGTCCTGCTTGTCTGTAAGGACATGAGGTCCTGCTTGTCTGTAAGGACATGAGCTCCTGGTTGTCTGTAAGGACATGAGGTCCTGCTTGTCTGTAAGGACATGAGGTCCTGCTTGTCTGTAAGGACATGAGGTCCTGCTTGTCTGTAAGGACATGAGCTCCTGGTTGTCTGTAAGGACATAAACTCCTGCTTGTCTGTAAGGACATGAGGTCCTGTTTGTCTGTAAGGACATGAGGTCCTGTTTGTCTGTAAGAACATAAACTCCTGCTTGTCTGTAAGGACATGAGGTCCTGTTTGTCTGTAAGGACATGAGGTCCTGGTTGTCTGTAAGGACATGAGGTCCTGGTTGTCTGTAAGGACATGAGGTCCTGTTTGTCTGTAAGGACATGAGGTCCTGCTTGTCTGTAAGGACATAAACGCCTGCTTGTCTGTAAGGACATAAACGCCTGCTTGTCTGTAAGGACATCTTGCAAGTAGCATGTCCTTTTTTGAACGTTGCTTCTTACAACCGCCCACCTATTTGACTGTTACCTGTCTCTCGGTAGGTGTGCAGTATGGCTGGTTGCCATTACTTTCTGTACGTGGATAAACTCACCTGTCATCTCCCAACCCACAAAACAGATGATTCTATTGTCATATGAACATGGTAACTTTATATTGTGGAAGAGAGAGAGAAGGAGAGAGCAAGTTACCTCTTCTCCTAAAGAGCACACATGATGAGGGTGGGTATCAGCTGTTTCTGGTCTGGAGGAGTCACATTGGAAGCAGATCAACAGCTTGTAGACAAGGTTTGGAAACTGACAGTGGTGCAGGTAGGCTGTATGGAGCAGACAGAAGCAATTACAATAATACATAGTAGCGAAGCATGATGCTAATATAAGGGTAAGCTGAGTCATGAACATAAAGAGGCACACTTAACGATGTCAAAAAAGCACTTCCTGTTTGTGCTGGATGAGGTAGTTGAAACCCATGCTGTCGACGTACTCCTGCACAGTTGTCTACGTTTTCTGTTAAACCAGTTCTAAACGTTTTATTTTATTTCTAAAAAATATATATGTCACCCTGTCCTTGAACACATGACCTTGAACACACTTACAAGTTAGCTCCTTTCCATTGAAATAGTTGCCAGATTGGATAGTCTATTATTGGTCATAGAATTACGGAGATGTGTTTTAGCTCTTGTCTATGTACTTATTGAACATTCTGCAGCAGCCGAGCTCACTGGAACAGCGAGAATCAGCTGTAGCAACTTGCCCGTCTGTTCATACACTGCTGGGAGGTCCTTGTCTACAATGAGACCCAATAATTCACGGCAAGGTTTGGCTTTACCTTCTGAGCTGGCAATATTGGCCAATTCATTGTGTAGTTAAACACCTTAGGGTATGTATCTATACCTTAGGGTATGTGTCTGTACCTTAGGGTATGTGTTTGTACCTTACGGTATGTGTTTGTACCTTAGGGTAAGTGTCTGTACCTTAGGGTAAGTGTCTGTACCTTAGGGTATGTGTCTGTACCTTAGGGTATGTGTTTGTACCTTAGAGTATGTGTCTGTACCTTAGGGTATGTGTTTGTACCTTAGGGTATGTGTTTGTACCTTAGGGTATGTATTTGAACATTTTTGAAATTGACTGACAGGAACAGATTATTTGAACTGTGTAGATCCTGCATGGTTTTGTTCCTTTCAGATGAACTTTGTGTTCAAAAGACAAAGCATCAATAGAATATCTGAACAAAGAGTCAGGTGAATTGAAAGAATCATTATTGATGTCTACAGCGTGTTCCATATTTTCATGAAATCCTAAAATATGACTGATATTATAACACACAATTTGACAAAACTTCACTCATCCAAATAATAACATCTAATGGCAATCACAAAACTAAACAAAACTGAAATAACATGTATTACATACCTTGAGAGAGCTTGGACAAAAATATTCAATGATTAAATTGACTCTAAGACATTACAAGTAAAACTGCTAGACAGGCCCAGAGAGAGATGTAACAAGACATTACAAGTAATGGTAATTGGTTAACGAGAAGAAGGCAGAGGGTGGGCATAAATAAGGAGTACTCTGAGTGGAGTGAAGTGAAAAGTGGTGTGCCACAGGGCTCGGTTTTGGGACCAATTTTGTTCTTGATATATATAAATGATTTGGACATTGATATGAGATCCATGATTGCAAAATTTGCTGATGACACAAAACTATGCAGTAGTGTCTCATCTAAAGCAGAAGTGGATATATTGATGTCGGATTTAGATAAAATTCGAGAATGGTCTGTAAGCTGGCAAATGGAGTTTAATGTAGATAAATGTACAGTCATCCACATGGGTAGATCCAATATGGAACATAATTACAGAATGGGAGTAAACAATATTAGAAAGATAGATAAGGAAAGGGACCTAGGGGTTATAATAGATCATACAGGAAAGGTGAGGGAGCAAGTTAAGGTAGCAGTGAAAAAGGCAAATGCAATGTTAGGTATGATAAAAAGAAATATTAAACTTAGGAGCAATGAAGTGATCGTCAAACTGTATAAAGCTTTAGTTAGACCTAGATTGGAGTACTGTGTACAGGTGTGGAGTCATTATCATAGAGGGGACATAAACATGCTAGAAAGAATACAAAAAAAGAGCGACAAAGCTGATAGTGGGATTCCAGAATTACAGTTATGAGGAACGACTCAGAAAAACGGGCCTACAGTGTCTCGAAGAGAGAAGAATTCGTGGTGACTTAATACAGGTTTATAAGATGATCAGAGGAATCGATAAATTAGACTATAACAAGTTTTTTAAAATACAGCCACCTACAATAACAAGAGGGCATAGCTACAAGCTGACTAAAGAGAGGTCCAGATTAGATATTAGAAAATATTTTTTTAGTCAGAGAGTGGTGTCTGCTTGGAATGCATTGCCAGGGGAGGTAGTGGAGGCAGGGACAGTTAATGCATTTAAGAATAAACTGGATGCGCATAGCTTTTAGAGCAAGGTGATGTAAATGTAACCGGTTGTATACAGACTCTGCAGGGTCTTCTAAACCAGTATAAAGACGTTAAGTTAAGTTAAGTTAGTAAAACTGCTAGACAGCCTAGAGAGATGTAATTCAATGCTATTTCAGACATAACTCCAAAGAAGTTATGAATTTTTTACTGAATTAATTTTGTTCAAAATTCACAAAAGGGTTATAGGGAAGAGCTTGTGCATTAGAAAACTTGTGACTGAAACACTGGTCAGACCTATTTTGTCTGGGGTTGACCTTCCTACATCAAACACATTCCTCTTTTACTTGGAATCCTTTTATCCAAACGGCATTTTTTATGTCTGTTGCCAGGTGGCCAAAGGCTTCGGCTATATGTAGTAGGTATATTTTAACTTCCTGCGGCTTACTAGGCAAGGGAAATTTGGGTAGATTTTTAACTTGAATTTTTGAATTTTATCCGGGCAGCAGCTGTTAAGTCTACTCTTTTCAATTTCTAACTGCCAAGAAATATTTTACGTCCTCAACACTGATCACTGTAATCCGATCTCACAACCCAGAGATCAGGGGTCCGATCTCACAATCCAGAGATCAGGGCTCTGATCTCACAACCCAGAGATCAGGGATCTGATCTCACAACTCAGAGATCAGGGGTCCGATCTCACAACCCAGAGATCAGGGGTCAGATCTCACAACCCAGAAATCAGGGGTCTGATCTCACAACCCAGAGATCAGGGGTCCGATCTCACAACCTAGAGATCAGGGGTCCTATCTCACAACCCAAAGATCAGGGGTCCGATCTCACAACCCAGAGCACCAGGGGTCCGATCTCACAACCTAGAGATCAGGGGTCCGATCTCACAGCCCAAAGATCAGGGGTCCAATCTCACAACCCAGAAATCAGGGGTATGATCTCCATCTCACAACCCAGAGATCAGAGGTCCGATCTCACAATCCACAGATAAGGGAAATTTTTACCAGATGATCCACGTGAAAAAATCAGTCTCCACCGTGATTCGAACCTTCTTGACCTGCGGCACCCATTTGTTTCTTCTTGGACCCAGGACACTCTACATGGAGAACATTTGTGTCTTCTTGGACCCATTGCACCTGCCCATCTTTCACCTGCCCACCTATCTCCTGTCTATCTATCAAATGAATCTATTCATTTACCTGAGAGATCCAAGTCCATGGTGGAGAACGCCTTGTCTGCATACACATGGATCATGTGCTCTGTTGGGAGGAGATAAATCAAACAATTTTGGTTGTTTTCCAGAAAGGCCTTACTTGTCATCTGTCACCTGTCATTCAAAACCTTTCAGCTCCATGTGTAGTACAGGTCTTCAACAAATACACACAATCCTTCTGTCATGAGCCTGCCCCTACCCACTTCTAGCATGAGCCTACCCCCTTCTGTCATGAGCCTGCCCCTACCCCGTTCTGTCATGAGCCTACCCCTACCCCCTTCTGTCATGAGCCTGCCCCTACCCCCTTCTGTAATGAGCCTGCCCCTACCCCCTTCTGTCATGAGCCTACCCCTACCCCCTTCTGTCATGAGCCTACCCCTACCTCCTTCTGTCATGAGCCTGCCCCTACCCACTTCTGGCATGAGCCTACCCCTACCCCTTCTGGCATGAGCCTACCCCCTTCTGGCATGAGCCTACCCCCTTCTGTCATGAGCCTACCCCTACCCCCTTCTGTCATGAGCCTATCCCTACCCCCTTCTGTCATGAGCCTATCCCTACCCCCTTCTGTCATGAGCCTATCCCTACCCACTTCTGTCATGAGCCTACCTCTACCCCTTCTGTCATGAGCCTACCCCTAGCCCCTTCTATCATGAGCCTATCCCTACCCCTTCTGTCATGAGCCTACCCCTACCCACTTCTGTCATGAGCCTACCTCTACCCCTTCTGTCATGAGCCTACCCCTACCCCCTTCTATCATGAGCCTATCCCTACCCCTTCTGTCATGAGCCTACCCCTACCCCCTCCTGTCATGAGCCTATCCCTACCCACTTCTGTCATTAGCCTACCCCCTTCTGTCATGAGCCTACCCCCTTCTGTCATGAGCCTACCCCCTTCTGTCATGAGCCTACCCCTACCCCTTCTGTCATGAGCCTACCCCTACCCCTTCTGTCATGAGCCTACCCCTACCCCCTTCTGTCATGAGCCTACCCACTTCTGTCATGAGCCTACCCCTGCATCTCTGTCCAGATTTCCCTGCTTCATGTTGGTGTACAGCTCTGCTTTCCATGTGTGTTAGGTTTGCCTCTATTTCTAATCCCACACACAAGACACAACTTAATGACTACACACAAGACCTACCTCCATGACCACACACAAGACCTACCTCCATGACCACACACAATACCTACCTCCATGACCAAACACAAGACCTACCTCCATGACCACATACAAGACCTACCTCCATGACCACACACAAGACCTACCTCCATGACCACACACAAGATCTACCTCCATGACCACACACAAGACCTACCTCCATGACCACACACAAGACCTACTTCCATGACCACCCACAAGACCTACCTTACTGATCACACACAAGACCTACCTCCATGACCACACACAAGACCTACCTCCATGACCACACACAAGACCTACCTTACTGATCACACACAAGACCTTCCTCCATGACCACACACAAGACCTGCCTCCATGACCACACACAAGACCTACCTCCATGACCACACACAAGACCTACCTCCATGACCACACACAAGACCTACCTCCATGACCACACACAAGACCTACCTCCATGACCACACACAAGACCTACCTCCATGACCACACACAAGACCTACCTCCAAGACCACACACAAGACCTACCTCCATGACCACACACAAGACCTACCTCCAAGACCACCCACAGGACCTACCTCCATGACCACACACAAGACCTACCTCCATGACCACACACAAGACCTACCTTACTGATCACACACAAGACCTACCTCCATGACCACACACAAGACCTACCTCCAAGACCACCAACAAGACCTACCTTACTGACCACACACAAGACCTACCTCCATGACCACACACAAGACCTACCTCCAAGACCACCCACAAGACCTACCTCAATGACCACACACAAGACCTACCTCTATGACCACCCACAAGACCTACCTCCATGACCACACACAAGACCTACCTCAATAACCACACACAAGACCTACCTCCATGACCACACACAAGACCTACCTCCATGACCACACACAAGACCTACCTCAATGACCACACACAAGACCTACCTCAATGACCACACACAAGACCTACCTCCATGACCACACACAAGACCTACCTTACTTACCACACACAAGACCTACCTCCATGACCACACACAAGACCTACCTCAATGACCACACACAAGACCTACCTCCATGACCACACACAAGACCTACCTCCATGACCACACACAAGACCTACCTCAATGACCACACACAAGACCTACCTCCATGACCACACACAAGACCTACCTCCATGACCACACACAAGACCTACCTCCATGACCCCACACAAGACCTACCTCCATGACCATAAACACAAGACCTACCTCCATGACCACACACAAGACCTACCTCCATGACCACACACAAGACCTACCTCCATGACCACACACAAGACCTACCTTACTGACCACACACAAGACCTACCTCCATGACCACACACAAGACCTACCTCCAAGACCACCAACAAGACCTACCTTACTGACCACACACAAGACCTACCTCCATGACCACACACAAGACCTACCTCCAAGACCACCCACAAGACCTACCTCAATGACCACACACAAGACCTACCTCCATGACCACACACAAGACCTACCTCCAAGACCACCAACAAGACCTACCTTACTGACCACACACAAGACCTACCTCAATGACCACCCACAAGACCTACCTCAATGACCACACACAAGACCTACCTCCATGACCACACACAAGACCTACCTCCAAGACCACCAACAGGACCTACCTTACTGACCACCCACAAGACCTACCTCAATGACCACACACAAGACCTACCTCCATGACCACACACAAGACCTACCTCCAAGACCACCAACAAGACCTACCTTTATATCCCTGATGGTCACCACTTTGATAGCCTATTTTTCCCAACCACCATAGCAGAAGGTACTCCAACTGAAGTTGTTCTGGTCGAGTGAAACGTACAACTTCTGATGTCATAGCTTTGAGAGGCTCCACAGTCAACTTTATATTTTTCATGACCCTGGGCACTGGAGCCACCATTATACCTGCATGGAAGACAGAGGAAAGCAAAGCTGGTTAAGGTGGAACAAAGCAAAGATGGGACTGGTTGGTGTGGGACAGAGCAAAGATGGGACTGGTTGGTGTGGGACAGAGCAAAGATGGGACTGATTGGTGTGGGACAGAGCAAAGGTGGGACTGGTTGGTATGGGACAGAGCAAAGATGGGACTGGTTGGTGTGGGACAGAGCAAAGATGGAACTGGTTGGTGTGGGACAGAGGAGAGATGGGACTGGTTGGTGTGGGACAGAGCAAAGATGGGACTGGTTGGTGTGGGACAGAGCAAAGATGGGACTGATTGGTGTGGGACAGAGCAAAGATGGGACTGGTTGGTGTGGGACAGAGCAAAGATGGGACTGGTTGGTGTGGGACAAGCACATATCATTGTGCTTTCAACACATAACCTCTCAACCACAACCCTGACCTCTCACCTCCAACCCTGACCTCTCACCCCATCCATGACACATGGCCTCTCACCCCCAACCCTGACCTCTCACCTCCAACCCTGACCTCTCACCCCATCCATGACACATGACCTCTCACCTCCAACCCTGACATTGGAGGAGAATTTTCCTTTGGAGGAGATGACTCTTACTTTGTAAGACATCTCTTTCTTTGGAGGACATGACTCCGCCTTTGGAGGAGATGGATCTTTCTTTGGAGGAGATGGATCTTTCTTTGGAAGAGATGGATCTTTCTTTGGAGGAGATAGATCTTTCTTTGGAAGAGATGGATCTTTCTTTGGAGGAGATGGATCTTTCTTTGGAGTAGTTGGATCTTTCTTTGGAAGAAATTGATCTTTCTTTGGAGGAGATGGATCTTTCGTTGGAGGAGATGGATCTTTCTTTGGAAGAGATGGATCTTTCTTTGGAAGAGATGGATCGTTCTTTGGAGATGACTATTTCTTTGGAGATCTCTTTCCTTGGAAAAAAACATTAATAAATCAATAAAAAGATGGTTGAGTGGTAGAGCTGTAAGACAAACCTGAAAGTGTTCCATCAGATTCTATGAGAGCTCTGAACATCTCATCCCACTGGCTGCTCCTCAGGTAACCATCCACAGTGTCTGCAGTCAGTTTCTTGCCCAAACACGGAGGGGTGTGGTACAGCTGAGGATGTGTCACAAACATGACATGACATTCTGTTGGACATTGTCAGTGTCAAACTGTCACCTGCTGAGCTCGTCTGTCAAAGCTGAACACTTTAAAATGACACTTCAACGTCATCTCTACAACCACAAATATATAACAATGAATTCATAAAAAGACAAACAGACAAAAAAGAGACATAAGACAGACAGACACAAGAAAGACAGACACACAAGACAGATACACGACAGACAGAAGACAGACACAAGAGTGACACACACAACACAAGACAGACAGACAAAAGACAGACATACACAATACAGACACAGACAGACAGAAGACAGACAATATCTATATTTTAACATTATCTTTGAGGACAAGTCTGTCTAATGGATGATCTCATTCTGTACACTAGGGACCATGACCCCTCTCACCAATGACCATGAACCTTTTAACAGTTGACCTTGACCCCTCCCACTAGTGACCTTGACCTCTTCCACTAGGGGCTATGACCCATTTCACAAGTGACTATGACCCCTTCCACTAGTTATCATGACCCATTTCACTGGCAACCATGATCTCTTCCACTAGGGACCTTGACCCCTTCCACTAGGGACCTTGACCCGTTACACTTATGACCATGACCCCTTGCACTGGCTCTACTTTGATCATTCTAGCAATTGATGATATCCCCAAATACAAGAATGACATGACACACACAGCACTGACTGACCCCAAGAATCCTGTCCAGGTGATAGACTACAGCGTAAGCCATGTGGTACACATTGGGTCCATCCTCCGAGAGGAAGAGAACTTTCTTGGCTCTGTTCTCGTCGTCGTCTTCAGCATATTTTTTGGTCAGGTTGGCCAGGAACCTGCCTCCACCACCGTCAGCTTTCTTCAGCTGGCTCTGACCTTCCATATTTTGTCTCAAGGCTGACCTCCTCCAGGCCTGCTCCCTAGTACCTGTTAGAACAAGTCAGCTGAAATATTTGCTTCTACAACATAGACAAGAACAGAGACAAGAACAGAGACAAGAACAGAGACAAGAACAGAGACAAGAATATAGAAAAGGAACAGAGACAAGAATATAGAAAAGGAACAGAGACAAGAATATAGAAAAGGAACAGAGACAAGAATATAGAAAAGGAACAGAGACAAGAATATAGAAAAGGAACAGAGACAAGAATATAGAAAAGGAACAGAGACAAGAATATAGAAAAGGAACAGAGACAAGAATATAGAAAAGGAACAGAGACAAGAATATAGAAAAGGAACAGAGACAAGAATATAGAAAAGGAACAGAGACAAGAATATAGAAAAAGAACAGAGACAAGAATATAGAAAAGGAACAGAGACAAGAATATAGAAAAGGAACAGAGACAAGAATATAGAAAAGGAACAGAGACAAGAACAGAGACAAGAATATAGACAAGAACAAGAACAGAGGCAAGAACTCAAGTGTTTAACAGATAGAACTGACTGACTCAAGTGTTTAACAGATAGAACTGACTGACTCAAGTGTTTAACAGATAGAACTGACTGACTCAAGTGTTTAACAGATAGAACTGACTGACTCAAGTGTTTAACAGATAGAACTGACTGACTCAAGTGTTTAACAGATAGAACTGACTGACTCAAGTGTTTAACAGATAGAACTGACTGACTCAAGTGTTTAACAGATAGAACTGACTGACTCAAGTGTTTAACAGATAGAACTGACTGACTCAAGTGTTTAACAGATAGAACTGACTGACTCAAGTGTTTAACAGATAGAACTGACTGACTCAAGTGTTTAACAGATAGAACTGACTGACTCAAGTGTTTAACAGATAGAACTGACTGACTCAAGTGTTTAACAGATAGAACTGACTGACTCAAGTGTTTAACAGATAGAACTGACTGACTCAAGTGTTTAACAGATAGAACTGACTGACTCAAGTGTTTAACAGATAGAACTGACTGACTCAAGTGTTTAACAGATAGAACTGACTGACTCAAGTGTTTAACAGATAGAACTGACTCTCAAGTGTTTAACAGATAGAACTGACTGACTCAAGTGTTTAACAGATAGAACTGACTGACTCAAGTGTTTAACAGATAGAACTAACTGACTCAAGTGTTTAACAGATAGAACTGACTGACTCAAGTGTTTAACAGATAGAACTGACTGACTCAAGTGTTTAACAGATAGAACTGACTGACTCAAGTGTTTAACAGATAGAACTGACTGACTCAAGTGTTTAACAGATAGAACTGACTCAAGTGTTTAACAGATAGAACTGACTCAAGTGTTTAACAGATATAACTGACTCAAGTGTTTAACAGATAGAACTGACTCAAGTGTTTAACAGATAGAACTGACTCAAGTGTTTAACAGATAGAACTGACTCAAGTGTTTAAGAGATAGAACTGACTCAAGTGTTTAACAGATAGAACTGACTCAAGTGTTTAACAGATAGAACTGACTCAAGTGTTTAACAGATATAACTGACAAAAGTGTTTAACAGATAGAACTGACTCAAGTGTTTAACAGATAGAACTGACTGACTCAAGTGTTTAACAGATAGAACTGACTGACTCAAGTGTTTAACAGATAGAACTGACTGACTCAAGTGTTTAACAGATATAACTGACTGACTCAAGTGTTTAACAGATAGAACTGACTGACTCAAGTGTTTAACAGATAGAACTGACTGACTCAAGTGTTTAACAGATAGAACTGACTGACTCAAGTGTTTAACAGATAGAACTGATTGACTCAAGTGTTTAACAGATAGAACTGACTGACTCAAGTGTTTAACAGATAGAACTGACTGACTCAAGTGTTTAACAGATAGAACTGACTGACTCAAGTGTTTAACATATAGAACTGACTGACTCAAGTGTTTAACAGATAGAACTAACTGACTCAAGTGTTTAACAGATAGAACTAACTGACTCAAGTGTTTAACAGATAGAACTGACAAAAGT
The DNA here is from genome assembly GCA_036924085.1 of Ariolimax columbianus. Taxonomy (NCBI): domain Eukaryota; kingdom Metazoa; phylum Mollusca; class Gastropoda; order Stylommatophora; family Arionidae; genus Ariolimax; species Ariolimax columbianus. Next base: position 73,067,696 of record JAVGWX010000015.1, read on the forward strand.
GTTTAACAGATATAACTGACTCAAGTGTTTAACAGATATAACTGACTCAAGTGTTTAACAGATAGAACTGACTCAAGTGTTTAACAGATAGAACTGACTCAAGTGTTTAACAGATAGAACTGACTCAAGTGTTTAACAGATAGAACTGACTCAAGTGTTTAACAGATAGAACTGACTCAAGTGTTTAACAGATAGAACTGACTCAAGTGTTTAACAGATATAACTGACAAAAGTGTTTAACAGATAGAACTGACTCAAGTGTTTAACAGATAGAACTGACTGACTCAAGTGTTTAACAGATAGAACTGACTGACTCAAGTGTTTAACAGATAGAACTGACTGACTCAAGTGTTTAACAGATAGAACTGACTGACTCAAGTGTTTAACATATAGAACTGACTGACTCAAGTGTTTAACAGATAGAACTGACTGACTCAAGTGTTTAACAGATAGAACTGACTGACTCAAGTGTTTAACAGATAGAACTGACTGACTCAAGTGTTTAACAGATAGAACTGACTGACTCAAGTGTTTAACAGATAGAACTGACTGACTCAAGTGTTTAACAGATAGAACTGACTGACTCAAGTGTTTAACAGATAGAACTGACTGACTCAAGTGTTTAACAGATAGAACTGACTGACTCAAGTGTTTAACAGATAGAACTGACTGACTCAAGTGTTTAACAGATAGAACTGACTGACTCAAGTGTTTAACAGATAGAACTGACTGACTCAAGTGTTTAACAGATAGAACTGACTGACTCAAGTGTTTAACAGATAGAACTGACTGACTCAAGTGTTTAACAGATAGAACTGACTGACTCAAGTGTTTAACAGATAGAACTGACTGACTCAAGTGTTTAACAGATAGAACTGACTGACTCAAGTGTTTAACAGATAGAACTGACTGACTCAAGTGTTTAACAGATAGAACTGACTGACTCAAGTGTTTAACAGATAGAACTGACTGACTCAAGTGTTTAACAGATAGAACTGACTGACTCAAGTGTTTAACAGATAGAACTGACTGACTCAAGTGTTTAACAGATAGAACTGACTGACTCAAGTGTTTAACAGATAGAACTGACTGACTCAAGTGTTTAACAGATAGAACTGACTGACTCAAGTGTTTAACAGATAGAACTGACTGACTCAAGTGTTTAACAGATAGAACTGACTGACTCAAGTGTTTAACAGATAGAACTGACTGACTCAAGTGTTTAACAGATAGAACTGACTGACTCAAGTGTTTAACAGATAGAACTGACTCAAGTGTTTAACAGATAGAACTGACTGACTCAAGTGTTTAACAGATAGAACTGACTGACTCAAGTGTTTAACAGATAGAACTGACTGACTCAAGTGTTTAACAGATAGAACTGACTGACTCAAGTGTTTAACAGATAGAACTGACTGACTCAAGTGTTTAACAGATAGAACTGACTGACTCAAGTGTTTAACAGATAGAACTGACTGACTCAAGTGTTTAACAGATAGAACTGACTGACTCAAGTGTTTAACAGATAGAACTGACTGACTCAAGTGTTTAACAGATAGAACTGACTGACTCAAGTGTTTAACAGATAGAACTGACTCAAGTGTTTAACAGATAGAACTGACTCAAGTGTTTAACAGATAGAACTGACTCAAGTGTTTAACAGATAGAACTGACTCAAGTGTTTAACAGATAGAACTGACTCAAGTGTTTAACAGATAGAACTGACTCAAGTGTTTAACAGATAGAACTGACTCAAGTGTTTAACAGATAGAACTGACTCAAGTGTTTAACAGATATAACTGACACAAGTGTTTAACAGATAGAACTGACTCAAGTGTTTAACAGATAGAACTGACTGACTCAAGTGTTTAACAGATAGAACTGACTGACTCAAGTGTTTAACAGATAGAACTGACTGACTCAAGTGTTTAACAGATAGAACTGACTGACTCAAGTGTTTAACAGATAGAACTGACTGACTCAAGTGTTTAACAGATAGAACTGACTGACTCAAGTGTTTAACAGATAGAACTGATTGACTCAAGTGTTTAACAGATAGAACTGACTGACTCAAGTGTTTAACAGATAGAACTGACCTGACTCAAGTGTTTAACAGATAGAACTGACTGACTCAAGTGTTTAACAGATAGAACTGACTGACTCAAGTGTTTAACAGATAGAACTGACTGACTCAAGTGTTTAACAGATAGAACTGACTGACTCAAGTGTTTAACAGATAGAACTGACTGACTCAAGTGTTTAACAGATAGAACTGACTGACTCAAGTGTTTAACAGATAGAACTGACTGACTCAAGTGTTTAACAGATAGAACTGACTGACTCAAGTGTTTAACAGATAGAACTGACTCAAGTGTTTAACAGATAGAACTGACTCAAGTGTTTAACAGACAGAACTGACTCAAGTGTTTAACAGATAGAACTGACTCAAGTGTTTAACAGATAGAACTGACTCAAGTGTTTAACAGATATAACTGACTCAAGTGTTTAACAGACAGAACTGACTCAAGTGTTTAACAGATATAACTGACTCAAGTGTTTAACAGATATAACTGACTCAAGTGTTTAACAGATAGAACTGACTGACTCAAGTGTTTAACAGATAGAACTGACTGACTCAAGTGTTTAACAGATAGAACTGACTGACTCAAGTGTTTAACAGATAGAACTGACTGACTCAAGTGTTTAACAGATAGAACTGACTGACTCAAGTGTTTAACAGATAGAACTGACTGACTCAAGTGTTTAACAGATAGAACTGATTGACTCAAGTGTTTAACAGATAGAACTGACTGACTCAAGTGTTTAACAGATAGAACTGACTGACTCAAGTGTTTAACAGATAGAACTGACTGACTTAAGTGTTTAACAGATAGAACTGACTGACTCAAGTGTTTAACAGATAGAACTGACTGACTCAAGTGTTTAACAGATAGAACTGACTGACCCAAGTGTTTAACAGATAGAACTGACTGACTCAAGTGTTTAACAGATAGAACTGACTGACTCAAGTGTTTAACAGATAGAACTGACTGACTCAAGTGTTTAACAGATAGAACTGACTGACTCAAGTGTTTAACAGATAGAACTGACTGACTCAAGTGTTTAACAGATAGAACTGACTGACTCAAGTGTTTAACAGATAGAACTGACTGACTCAAGTGTTTAACAGATAGAACTGACTGACTCAAGTGTTTAACAGATATAACTGACAAAAGTGTTTAACAGATAGAACTGACTGACTCAAGTGTTTAACAGATAGAACTGACTGACTCAAGTGTTTAACAGATAGAACTGACTGACTCAAGTGTTTAACAGATAGAACTGACTGACTCAAGTGTTTAACAGATAGAACTGACTGACTCAAGTGTTTAACAGATAGAACTGACTGACTCAAGTGTTTAACAGATAGAACTGACTGACTCAAGTGTTTAACAGATAGAACTGACTGACTCAAGTGTTTAACAGATAGAACTGACTGACTCAAGTGTTTAACAGATAGAACTGACTCAAGTGTTTAACAGATAGAACTGACTCAAGTGTTTAACAGATATAACTGACTCAAGTGTTTAACAGATAGAACTGACTGACTCAAGTGTTTAACAGATAGAACTGACTCAAGTGTTTAACAGATAGAACTGACTCAAGTGTTTAACAGATAGAACTGACTCAAGTGTTTAACAGATAGAACTGACTGACTCAAGTGTTTAACAGATAGAACTGACTGACTCAAGTGTTTAACAGATAGAACTGACTGACTCAAGTGTTTAACAGATAGAACTGACTGACTCAAGTGTTTAACAGATAGAACTGATTGACTCAAGTGTTTAACAGATAGAACTGACTGACTCAAGTGTTTAACAGATAGAACTGACTGACTCAAGTGTTTAACAGATAGAACTGACTGACTCAAGTGTTTAACAGATAGAACTGACTGACTCAAGTGTTTAACAGATAGAACTGACTGACTCAAGTGTTTAACAGATAGAACTGATTGACTCAAGTGTTTAACAGATAGAACTGACTGACTCAAGTGTTTAACAGATAGAACTGACCGACTCAAGTGTTTAACAGATAGAACTGACTGACTCAAGTGTTTAACAGATAGAACTGACTGACTCAAGTGTTTAACAGATAGAACTGACTGACTCAAGTGTTTAACAGATAGAACTGACTGACTCAAGTGTTTAACAGATAGAACTGATTGACTCAAGTGTTTAACAGATAGAACTGACTGACTCAAGTGTTTAACAGATAGAACTGACCGACTCAAGTGTTTAACAGATAGAACTGACTGACTCAAGTGTTTAACAGATAGAACTGACTGACTCAAGTGTTTAACAGATAGAACTGACTGACTCAAGTGTTTAACAGATAGAACTGACTGACTCAAGTGTTTAACAGATAGAACTGACTGACTCAAGTGTTTAACAGATAGAACTGACTCAAGTGTTTAACAGATAGAACTGACTCAAGTGTTTAACAGACAGAACTGACTCAAGTGTTTAACAGATAGAACTGACTCAAGTGTTTAACAGATAGAACTGACTCAAGTGTTTAACAGATATAACTGACTCAAGTGTTTAACAGACAGAACTGACTCAAGTGTTTAACAGATATAACTGACTCAAGTGTTTAACAGACAGAACTGACTCAAGTGTTTAACAGACAGAACTGACTCAAGTGTTTAACAGACAGAACTAACTCAAGTGTTTAACAGACAGAACTGACTCAAGTGTTTAACAGACAGAACTGACTCAAGTGATATATTTGATTGCTGAACCTTTCAGTCCTAAATGAGCCATAAGTCTTGTCTCTCGATTGTAGCGAGCCAACTCTTGGCTCTGGATTGTACGATCCATGCAGCTGTGGACATGAGTGGATGGTGTGGGTTGGGAGGCATCGCTCTTCTCCGGGTGTGCCTCGCTTGTCTCATCCATCTTATTGTCATCCACACGAATCTCCAGTAGAGGATGGCGTATGAACAGAGTGGTTCCAGAGGAGGAATGAGGGCTGGGGTCAGTTTCATTCTTCAACACCACCGTCATTAAGTCTAGGAACAATCATCAACAATCATTTATCAATGTACACATAGAGGAGACCTGATTGTTGACTGACTAACATGATTGTTGACTAACATGATTGTTGACTGACTAACATGATTGTTGACTGACTAACATGATTGTTGACTGACTAACATGATTGTTGAGTGACTAACATGGTTAACTGATGAACATGATTGTTGACTAACATGATTGTTGAATGACTAACATGATTGTTGACTAACATGATTGTTGACTGACTAACATGATTGTTGACTGACTAACATGATTGTTGACTGACTTACATGATTGTTGAGTGACTAACATGATTGTTGACTAACATGATTGTTGAGTGACTAACATGATTGTTGAGTGACTAACATGATTGTTGACTAACATGATTGTTGACTAACATGATTGTTGACTGACTAACATGATTGTTGACTAACATGATTGTTGAATGACTAACATGATTGCTGACTAACATGATTGTTGACTAACATGATTGTTGACTGACTAACAAGATTGTTGACTGACTAACATGATTGTTGACTAACATGATTGTTGACTGACTAACATGATTGTTGACTGACTAACATGATTGTTGACTGACGAACATGATTGTTGACTAACATGATTGTTGACTAACATGATTGTTGACTGACTAACATGATTGTTGACTGATTAACATGATTGTTGACTGACTAACATGATTGTTTAAATCACAAGATTGTTGACTGACTAACATGATTGTTGACTGACTAACATGATTGTTGACTGACTAACATGATTGTTGACTGACTAACATGATTGATTACTGGTTAACATGATTGTAGACTGGCTAACATGATTGTTAATTGATGACTTACTGTCGGACTCTGGCAGAGTAGAGAATGTGACAAAACACTGACACAGATGATCATGAAGACACAGGCTGGCAGCATCCAACAAGCTGGAGACAGTATGTACACAGCCCCAGATCACGCGTGAATGAGGACACTGGTAGTCATATATCCCTGCAAAGTTCCTATGGTTGAAGCGAATGAAATGGGACAGCACATCCTTCAAGTTGGCACTTCCGTCCTGCTGAGGAAGTCAAATCATTCTCAGAAACCTGTCTGTGCAGGTCTCAGTCCACAACAGATGTAAATGTCATGTCAGCCAATAGATCTATCAGCCATGTAACACACACTAAAGTCAAGGGATGACTTCAGGATGAGAGCAACAAGTCAGGTCTATGGGGAACAATGTCAGGGGATGACTTCAGGATGAGAGCAACAAGTCAGGTCTATGGGGAACAATGTCAGGGGATGACTTCAGGATGAGAGCAACAATTCAGTTCTATGGGGAACAATGTCAGGGTATGACTTCAGGATGAGAGCAACAAGTCAGGTCTACAAGAACAATGTCAAGGGATGACTTCAGGATGAGAGCAACAAGTCAGGTCTACAGGAACAATGTCAAGGGATGACTTCAGGATGAGAGCAACAAGTCAGGTCTACAGGAACAATGTCAGGGGATGACTTCAGGATGAGAGCAACAAGTCAGGTCTACAGGAACAATGTCAAGGGATGACTTCAGGATGAGAGCAACAAGTCTATGGGAACAATGTCAGGGGATGACTTCAGGATAAGAGCAACAAGTCTATGGGGACAATGTCAGGGGATGACTTCAGGATGAGAGCAACAAGTCAAGGCTATGTGAAATAATGTCAGGGGATGACTTCAGGATGAGAGCAACAAGTCTATGGGGACAATGTCAGGGGATGACTTCAGGATGAGAGCAACAAGTCAGGTCTACAGGAACAATGTCAGGGGATGACTTCAGGATGAGAGCAACAAGTCAGGTCTACAGGAACAATGTCAGGGGATGACTTCAGGATGAGAGCAACAAGTCTATGGGAACAATGTCAGGGGATGACTTCAGGATGAGAGCAACAAGTCTATGGAAACAATGTCAGGGGATGACTTCAGGATGAGAGCAACAAGTCAGGTCTACGGGAACAATGTCAGGGGATGACTTCAGGATGAGAGCAACAAGTCAGGTCTACGGGAACAATGTCAGGGTATGACTTCAGGATGAGAGCAACAAGTCTATGGGGACAATGTCAGGGGATGACTTCAGGAGCCTAACAGAAATCAACGAGCAGTTGTCAGCTCAATGCAGACCATGATGTAGCACTCACCCTGTCACCAGGTTGGCCAGGCTTGCCTTCCATGATGTGCTGTCTCTCAATGGACTGTCCGCGGGGCTCCTTGTCATTCACCGCCCTGACAGGCTCTCCATGTGCATCATGTAGGGAGTCTTCGGATTCTGTGAATGATCATGACCCCACATACATGTCACTCCCATGACAACTGTCCCATGACAACAGTCCCATCACAACAGTCCCATGACAGCAGTCCCATGACAACAGTCCCATGATACCACATACATGTCAGTCCCAAAATAATTTAACAATGTAACTAAGTTGTAAGTGTGGATGGAAACAGCAAGACAATAACAAGAGAGAGAGAATGAACAACTCTGTCAGAAAATGGCGTATGTCATTTGAAAATACAGATATTACTTTTTGGATTCACAAGCTTCACAATAGATTCATCAGGTTCGCAATAGATTCAAAAGGTCCACAATAGATTCAACAGCTTCACTATAGATGCATCGGGTTCATAATATATTGATCAGATTCACAACAGATTCAACATAGATCCATCAGATTCAACATAGATCCATCATGTTCACAACAGATTGAACAAGTTCACAATAGATAGGGATCCGCGTAGCGCAGTGGTTAGCGCATTGGCTTCACATCTGAGTGGTCCTGGGTTGATTCCGCAGTTGAGGCAGTAATGTTTTTTCAGACCGCAATGGCTCCCGGATCGACCCAGCCTTAAATGGGTACCGGTTCAGTCCAGGAAGTGAAAGTGGCGAGGGAGAGGAGATGGCTACCGCCCTCATATAGCTGAGCCTTTGAAATGTGAGATCGCTAACACCTTACACCCCTACGGCAGTAATGCTATGGCTTACTTTACTTTACAATAGATTCACCTGATCCACAATAGGTTCACCACGCCCACAATAGATTCACCAGGTCCACAATAGATTCACCTGGTCCACAATAGATTCACCAGGTCCACAATAGATTTGTCAGGATCACTACATCAAAATGACTTGAATGTGCTGACAGTTACGTTAGAGAGGTTTCTGGATTGGTGGAGCCCGTAACCATAGAATATACAACAGGCTAAACCAGACCTTTCACTTCCTTCAAATCTGGACTAAACCAGACCTTTCCCTTCCTTCAAATCTGGACTAAACCAGACCTTTCCCTTCCTGACCTAATCTGGACTAAACCAGACCTTTCCCTTCCTGACCTTCAAATCTGGACTAAACCAGACATTTCCCTTCCTTCAAATCTGGACTAAACCAGACATTTCCCTTCCTGACCTTCTAATCTGGACTAAACCAGACCTTTCCCTTCCTTTTAATCTGGACTAAACCAGACATTTCCCTTCCTGACCTTCTAATCTGGACTAAACCAGACCTTTCCCTTCCTTCTAATCTAGACTAAACCAGACATTTCCCTTCCTGACCTTCTAATCTGGACTAAACCAGACCTTTCCCTTCCTTCTAATCTGGACTAAACCAGACCTTTCCCTTCCTTCTAATCTGGACTAAACCAGACATTTCCCTTCCTGACCTTCTAATCTGGACTAAACCAGACCTTTCCCTTCCTTCTAATCTAGACTAAACCAGACATTTCCCTTCCTTCAAATCTGGACTAAACCAGACCTTTCCCTTCCTTCTAATCTGGACTAAACCAGACATTTCCCTTCCTTCTAATCTGGACTAAACCAGACCTTTCCCTTCCTTTAAATCTGGACTAAACCAGACCTTTCCCTTCCTTCTAATCTGGACTAAACCAGACATTTCCCTTCCTTCTAATCTGGACTAAACCAGACCTTTCCCTTCCTTCAAATCTGGACTAAACCAGACCTTTCCCTTCCTGACCTTCAAATCTGGACTAAACCAGACATTTCCCTTCCTGACCTTCTAATCTGGACTAAACCAGACCTTTCCCTTCCTTCAAATCTGGACTAAACCAGACCTTTCCCTTCCTGACCTTCAAATCTGGACTAAACCAGAACTTACCCTTCCTGACCTTCTAATCTGTACTGAACCAGAACTTTCCTTTCCTGACCTTCTAATCTGCAAACCTGTGATTGACATCATAATTGATTCGGGCAGGAAGACTGTCTGGTAAGGGGAGGAAAACTAACGTCTGGTAAGGGGAGGAAAACTAACGTCTGGTCAGGGGAGGAAGACTAACGTCTGGTCAGGGGAGGAAACTAACGTCTGGTCAGGGGAGGTAGACTAACATCTGGTCAGGGGAGGAAGACTAATGTCTGGTCATGGGAGGTAGACTAACATCTGGTCAGGGGAGGAAGACTAACGTCTGGTCAGGGGAGGTAGACTAACGTCTGGTCAGGCAAAGCATACTGGCCAAGACCTTCATCTCGGCTTCCTAGTAGCCCTCCCTGGAAACGGGATGTTTTCATGGCAGCCTGGCTAACAAGGTGAGGGATTGACATGATCCCTGTAGTAGTGGGTAACACGCAAATGAACTCAAGCATAGCACAACCGCCTGGAGAACTCTGGTCCACCTTTATCGGCACGCACGAGATGTGAAGAAAGCAACTGCGACCCACAAAACATCCTTTTCAGGGCGCACAAAACAGTAATCTACTCACTGTGGGCATTCGCAAAGAATGACATCATCGATTCATGTCTACAAATCCCGACCAATTGATGGTGTCGCAGGATGAGAAAGCCAAGACTATCCCGTGGTCGATCACAGATAGTTTCAGCTTTGAGAAACTCCTCACACATGAAGTCACAGATCATGGTTCACTGACCCTGATGTAAGCCAAATAGCTATGGTTCCCTGACTCTGATGTCAGCCAGCCAGCCAGCTATGGTTCCCAGACCCTGATGTAAGCCAAATAGCTATGGTTCCCTGACTCTGATGTCAGCCAGCCAGCCAGCTATGGTTCCCTGACTCTGATATAAGCCAGCCAGCCAGCTATGGTTCCCTGACTCTGATGTAAGCCAGCCAGCTATGGTTCCCTGACTCTGATGTCAGCCAGCCAGCCAGCTATGGTTCCCTGACTCTGATATAAGCCAGCCAGCCAGCTATGGTTCCCTGACTCTGATGTAAGCCAGCCAGCTATGGTTCCCTGACTCTTATGTAAGCCAGCCAGCCAGCTATGGTTCCCTGACTCTGATGTCAGCCAGCCAGCTATGGTTCCCTGACTCTGATGTAAGCCAGCCAGCCAGCTATGGTTCCCTGACTCTGATGTAAGCCAGCCAGCTATGGTTCCCTGACTCTGATGTAAGCCAGCCAGCTATGGTTCCCAGACTCTGATGTAAGCCAGCCAGCTATGGTTCCCTGACTCTGATGTAAGCCAGCCAGCCAGCTATGGTTCCCTGACCCTGATGTAAGCCAGCCAGCCATGGTTCCCAGACCCTGATGTAAGCCAGCCAGCTATGGTTCCCTGACCCTGATGTAAGCCAGCCAGCTATGGTTCCCTGACTCTGATGTAAGCCAGCCAGCTATGGTTCCCTGACCCTGATGTAAGCCAGCCAGCTATGGTTCCCAGACCCTGATGTAAGCCAGCCAGCTATGGTTCTCTGACCCTGATGTAAGCGTCCCAGCCAGCTATGGTTCCCTGACCCTGATGTAAGCCAGCCAGCTATGGTTCCCAGACCCTGATGTAAGCCAGCCAGCTATGGTTCCCAGACCCTGATGTAAGCCAGCTAGCCATGGTTCCCAGACCCTGATGTAAGCCAGCTATGGTTCTCTGACCCTGATGTAAGCCAGCCAGCTATGGTTCCCAGACCCTGATGTAAGCCAGCCAGCTATGGTTCTCTGACCCTGATGTAAGCCAGCCAGCTATGGTTCCCTGACCCTGATGTAAGCCAGCCAGCCAGTAATGGCATGCCCACTGAACCAGTCCCATGAACAGCTGTCACTCAAATATGCTGAGAGAAAAAAACGACCACTTACTGGACTTGTTGAACAAAATCTTCAGCTCGGCCAGAAACTCTGCCAGGCTAATGTCCATGTTTCTCAACCTGTTAAGCAGGGTTGCTCCCTCTTCACCAGGGGGGTTCTCCAACATGGGTCGAAAGACATCTCTGGTCGTCATGTGAAAGTTGATTCTGTGGTTCAAGCCTTCACAGAAACCATTCTTGCAGTAGTTACCTGGAGGACATGAATGGAGTAGTCAGCTTGAGCCATTTATTGTGTTGCTTGCATCAGCAATAAATGTGTAAACATGGGAGAGATGGTTTCACTGACCTCGACTGGTGTCTGGGACCTCACATTGGGAGTTCTCCGAGCAAGCTTTGTCTCCAAGCATCAGGTCGTCCAGGTCTGCTAGCTTGACTGTCGTTCCCCGCACCAGAACAAAATCATGAAGACTCAGCTTCTGGAAACGCAGACTGCCCACAGCACTAGTGTCCAGGTACTGGAGAAGGTGGCCTACCTGCAGCGCCATCTACAAGAGAACACAACAAGAGTTGACTGACTGTAGCTGAGGTTAAACAAGAGTTGACTGACTGTTGCTGAGGTTAAACAGGAGTTGACTGACTGTAGCTGAGGTTAAACAAGAGTTGACTGACTGTAGCTGAGGTTAAACAGGAGTTGACTGACTGTAGCTGAGGTTAAACAAGAGTTGACTGACTGTAGCTGAGGTTAAACAGGAGTTGACTGACTGTAGCTGAGGTTAAACAAGAGTTGACTTACTGTAGCTGATGTTAAACAGGAATTTACTGACTGTAGCTGAGGTTAAACAGGAGTTGACTGACTGTAGCTGAGGTTAAACAAGAGTTGACTTACTGTAGCTGAGGTTAAACAGGAGTTGACTCACTGTAGCTGAGGTTAAACAGGAGTTTACTGACTGTAGCTGAGGTTAAACAAGAGTTGACTGACTGTAGCTGATGTTAAACAGGAGTTGACTGCCTGTAGCTGAGGTTAAACAGGAGTTTACTGACTGTAGCTGAGGTTTAACAAGAGTTGACTGACTGTAGCTGAGGTTAAACAATAGTTGACTGACTGTAGCTGAGGTTAAACAGGAGTTGACTGACTGTAGTTGAAGTTAAACAGGAGTTTACTGACTGTAGCTGAGGTTAAACAGGAGTTTACTGACTGTAGCTGAGGTTAAACCGGAGTTGACTGACTGTAGTTGAGGTTAAACAGGAGTTTACTGACTGTAGCTGAGGTTAAACAGGAGTTTACTGACTGTAGCTGAGGTTAAACAGGAGTTTACTGACTGTAGCTCAGGTTAAACCGGAGTTGACTGACTGTAGTTGAGGTTAAACAGGAGTTTACTGACTGTAGCTGAGGTTAAACAGGAGTTTACTGACTGTAGCTGAGGTTAAACAGGAGTTGACTGACTGTAGCTGAGGTTAAACAAGAGTTGACTGACTGTAGCTGAGGTTAAACAGGAGTTGACTGACTGTAGCTGAGGTTAAACAAGAGTTGACTGACTGTAGCTGAGGTTAAACAAGAGTTGACTGACTGTAGCTGAGGTTAAACAGGAGTTGACTGACTATAGATGAGGTTAAACAGGAGTTGACTGACTTAGCTGAGGTTAAACAAGAGTTGACTGACTGTAGCTGAGGTTAAACAGGAGTTTCCACAAAACAGATCGTCAGGTGCTGAACCAATTGGCAGGTAGTGACCACAGGCCAATTAGGCTAGATATTGATATGGAGCTAGACCCCCAGGAAATAAAACAGCTGGCACATTGGAACTATAGATGAGCCGACTGGGACAGATTTGCAATGCTGACAGATGGACTGTTTGAAACTATCAACACACGAAACAACAATATGAAACCTATGGTGGAATGCCTATGCAAAGCAATACTGCAAGCAGCCACCGAAACCATCCCAAGAGGGGCAAGGAAAAACTACAAGCCATATTGGAATCATGAACTGCAGAAAGCTGAGGATGAAGTCTCAAATGCTAGGAACATGGCAGAGAGAGAGCAATCTATGGAGGGAAATATCACCCTCAAGGTCATCACTGCAAAATACAAAAGAACACTGAACCAAATAACAAGAGACAGCTGGAAAGAAAAACAGAAAGCCTCAATCTAGATCAAGAAGGAAACAAACAATGGAAGTTAGTCAGAGCCATGAATGACGAAACACCATCAAACAAACAAATTACCATCAAGCAGGGCGACAACATGCTCACTGGAAAAAAAGCAGCAAACGCTTTTATAGAACATTATGCCAGAGCAAACCACATTGATGTCCCTACAAATAGGCATACAGGCATTAATGAAGAACAAGAGATACACGAGAACATCAAAATGGCACTAGAGGAGCACGTGATGGCAAAACTAACAATGAATGAGGCCATGATAACTTTAAAGAAAAAGAAATCGCCCGGAAAAGATGGGGTAACAAATGAAATGCTGATGGGGTTGGGCCAAACAGCAAAGAGGAAGTTACTGTCAGTCCTGAACCAAAGCTTTAAAAGAGGAATTGTACCGCAGGCATGGAAAGATGCTGTACTTATACCAGTACCAAAGAAAGAAAAAGATAGAACAGATCCAAATGGATACAGGCCTATCAGTCTACTGAGCTGTGTAGGCAAACTGATGGAGCGTATGATAAACACCAGACTGATGTGGCACCTGGAAGAAAAACACATACTAATTCCACAGCAAGCAGGATTTAGACAACACAGATTCACTGAGGACCAGCTCATTCTCATAGCCCAGGAAATAGAGGATGCTTACCAGGAGAAAAAGAATACAGTAGCGGTTTGGGTGGATCTAGAGAAGGCATTTAACAAGGTGTGGAAAGAGGGACTTAAAGTCAAGCTACGAAGAAGTGAAGTATGTGGGAAAATGTACAGATGGATCAGCCACTACCTAGAAAACAGAACAGCCAGAGTTCAAGTACAAGAGCAGATGAGCAAAAAGGTGACACTGGAGCAAGGAGTACCACAAGGGGGAGTACTGTCACCCACACTTTTTCTGGTGTATATAAACAACATCACAGAGAATACACCAAGAAGAGTCCACAGCTCCATGTTTGCAGATGATCTGGCTATGTGGACCTCTGAAAAAAATCTCACCATAGCAAACAATCGGATGCAGCAAGCCCTAACATCGCTGGAGGAGTGGGCGAAATCATGGCTAGTCAAAATAAATGAAGAAAAAACAACATGTACGATATTCTCCCTTTCAAATAAACCACAGAACACCAAAATAAGTCTTAGCGGCAAATATCTGCGGCCAAACGACAACCAAAACTACTTGAGCGTCACATTTGATCGGCGCATGACATGGAAAAGTCTGATCGAGAAAAACCGAATGAGAGCCAGACAAAGAATGGCAATCACGAGGAAACTTGCTGGCACAAGCTGGGGAGCAGATGAAAGTATACTAAAGAAACTGTACACTGGAAGAGTGAGACCAGTCCTCGAGTATGGCATTGCGGCATGGACAACAGCAGCAAAGGCGAACTTTGATAAAATTAGCAAACTTCAAAACCAAGCCATGAGAGTTATAACAGGAGGCATGAAGTCAACGCCAATTGTAGAACTTGAAAAGATTACAAATCTGCAATCCATGACCGACAGAAGAGACTGCAGAGCCCAGCAGCAAGCAGAGAAACTCAGAAGACTGACAGACCATCCAATGCTTCAGAGACTAAATAGATTTGGAAAAAAGAAACTAAAGCGGAGAAACTTTGCAGAAATAGCCAGGGCAAAGATGAGCGAAGACCCTATGAACACCGTAACAACACCAAAGCCCATCCCTACTATACGCAAACCCACCTGGAAGCAGCATATCATTCCGGAGGTGGTAGAAAATATACCAGGTATTGGAAACACGAATAGCCAGACTGAAAAAGAAAGAAGAGATAAAACCCTGAGGTACATAGCGGAAAACTACCCAAGCATGGACTGGACCCATGCATACAGCAACGGTTCTGTAACAAACACAACACAGAATGGAGGGGGAGGGGTATTCCTGAGCCTAACAAATGGTAGAAAGATAACATTGTCAGTGGCAACTGGAAATTTTTCAAGCAATTTAAGAGCGGAGGCAGAGGCACTGAAGGCTGCAGTAAAAGCAATGCTGACATGCGAAAGCAATGAAAGCCAGATAGTCCTGTTTACAGATACCCTGGCCGTGGTTACAGCACTAAAAAGCCAGAAAAATACTGAACTTAATGATTAAAGAGCAGTACTCTGTCAACTATGCCAGCAGTCGGCACCAAAAAGAGTAGTGGTACAGTGGGTTCCATCCCACTGTAACATCCAAGGCAACGAGGAGGCAGACAGACTGGCAAAAGAAGGTGCAAGACTACCACAACCAGATTCTAGTGTGACCTACGAAGAGTCAAAAAGGCTTATTAGAGCCAGATACATGGCCAAATGGGAAACAGAACATACTGGCTACACAAAAAATGATGCCTACTACCAGTTGAACAGAAGAGAGCAGGTCGTGGTCTTCAGACTCCGCACAGGCCACAACAGACTGAGGTACCACCTATTCAATAAACTGAAGATAGGTGGCACTGACGAATGCACCTGTGTTACAGGGAAAATGACCACTGAACATCTGCTGCAAAATTGCCCGACATACGAGGACCAGAGAAAGCACATGTGGCCATCACCAGTGCCAACACTAGACAAGCTCTATGGCAGTGTCGACAGCCTCAGGATGACAGATGCTTTCTTCGAACAAATTCAAGTTGATGTCTGACAGCGTACAAAGAAGAAGAAGAAACAGGAGTTTACTGACTGTAGCTGAGGTTAAACAGGAGTTGACCGACTACACAACAATTGATGAATGTTGTAGCTTAATATGGTTCTGTTGTGATGGTCTAACTCTGCCATGTCTCTCACCTCATCTCTCTTGCTGGCTGGAGCCCTCCCTTATTAACCTCCCTGCTGACAATGTCTCTGTCTAGTGCCCTAGTACCTCTTGCTGCCTGGAGCCCTCCCTCCCTGCTGCCTGGAGCCCTCCCTGCTGACAATATCTCCGTCTAGAGCCCTAACATCCTCTGTCAGCAAGTTTGCCCTATGCTGGTATGTGCACCGATTTGCTTGTTGATAATTCAACCGTGGCTACCCTGGACTTATGTTGCTTCGTCTTATTCTTCTTCTTTGCGTTCGGTTTCGTATGCTCGTTTTATGCCACCAGATGGGCTGCATCCATGAAGTGACACGTCAGTTGCAGGTCCTCGATGGTCCTCTAATGTTGATGAATACAGAACGATGACCGCTTCCAACCAGTTCTTGTCCTTTTTCTCTTTCTGCTATTCCTGCCAGATCCGGCGTCCAAGTCTGGGGTAGAGAGGCTGTGCCATCTTCTGGGGTAGAGGGGCTGTGCCATCTTCTGGGGTAGAGGGGCTGTGCCATCTTCTGGGGTAGAGGGGCTGTGCCATCTTCTGGGGTAGACTGTTCGAGGGTCGTTAGGCTTGTTTAATTGTTAGATTGTTGTTATCCTGCCAGTTTTCTACCTCTTCTCTCCTTCTGTCTAGTTGACCATATCCCCAGTTTTCTACCTCTTCTCTCCTTCTGTCTAGTTGACCATATCCCCAGTTTTCTACCTCTTCTCTCTTTCTGTCTAGTTGACCATATCCCCAGTTTTCTACCTCTTCTCTCCTTCTGTCTAGTTGACCATATCCCCAGTTTTCTACCTCTTCTCTCCTTCTGTCTAGTTGACCATATCCCCAGTTTTCTACCTCTTCTCTCCTTCTGTCTAGTTGACCATATCCCCAGTTTTCTACCTCTTCTCTCCTTCTGTCTAGTTGACCATATCCCCAGTTTTCTACATCTTCTCTCCTTCTGTCTAGTTGACCATATCCCCAGTTTTCTACCTCTTCTTTCCTTCTGTCTAGTTGACCATATCCCCAGTTTTCTACCTCTTCTCTCCTTCTGTCTAGTTGACCATATCCCCAGTTTTCTACATCTTCTCTCCTTCTGTCTAGTTGACCATATTCCCAGTTTTCTACCTCTTCTCTCCTTCTGTCTAGTTGACTATATCCCCAGTTTTCTACCTCTTCTCTCCTTCTGTCTAGTTGACCATATCCCCAGTTTTCTACCTCTTCTCTCCTTCTGTCTAGTTGACCATATCCCCAGTTTTCTACCTCTTCTCTCCTTCTGTCTAGTTGACCATATCCCTAGTTTTCTACCTCTTCTCTCCTTCTGTCTAGTTGACCATATCCCCAGTTTTCTACATCTTCTCTCCTTCTGTCTAGTTGACCATATCCCCAGTTTTCTACCTCTTCTTTCCTTCTGTCTAGTTGACCATATCCCCAGTTTTCTACCTCTTCTCTCCTTCTGTCTAGTTAACCATATCCCCAGTTTTCTACCTCTTCTCTCCTTCTGTCTAGTTGACCATATCCCCAGTTTTCTACATCTTCTCTCCTTCTGTCTAGTTGACCATATCCCCAGTTTTCTACCTCTTCTTTCCTTCTGTCTAGTTGACCATATCCCCAGTTTTCTACCTCTTCTCTCCTTCTGTCTAGTTGACCATATCCCCAGTTTTCTACCTCTTCTCTCCTTCTGTCTAGTTGACCATATCCCCAGTTTTCTACCTCTTCTCTCCTTCTGTCTAGTTGACCATATCCCCAGTTTTCTACCTCTTCTCTCCTTCTGTCTAGTTGACCATATTCCAAATTTTGGGAGTGACTGTTGAAGTCTCCAGCCGTTAGGACGTTTCCACTGGGGACATCTATACTTGCTGTGTTCAGGGGTATGTCGCTGGGGACATCTATACTTGCTATGTTCCGTGGTATGTCGCTGGGGACATCTATACTTACTGTGTTCAGGGGTATGTCGCTGGGGCAGTAGAAGTTGAGGAGGTCCAGCTCTAGAATGTTCTGTTTGAGACGGATTGTTTACTGCTCTGGACCTTGTTTGTGCACCTTGGTCTCTATAGTATTGATGATATTCCTTTTCAAGGTTAGAGTACCTTCCCTCTTCCGATCTTTTCTGTCCACTCTGAAGCATTGATTCCCCTGTATCTTAAACTGGTTTCCTTCCAGTGGATGGGTTTCTTGTATACAGCAGACACTGATCTTATTCTGGTACAGTGTGTTCTCTAACTTCGTTTTGTTGTTGCTGACTCCCTCCGCATTCCAATGGATAACATTCAGAGGGGTCGTATTGTCTGGTTGGCAAGTATTTTCTCCCTTGTGTCTCATGGCTCCACAAGGAGGGACTTCAGTAGCTGAAGGTGGGTTCTGTCAAGGCTCAGATCCTGGCACTGCTCCTGTCTGGAGGGACTTCAGTAGTTGAACTTCGGTTCTGTCAAGGCTCAGATCCTGGCACTGCTCCTGTCTGGAGGGACTTCAGTAGCTGAACTTGGGTTCTGACAAGGCTCAGATCCTGGCACTGCTCCTGTCTGGAGGGAGGGACTTCAGTAGCTGAAGGAGGGTTCTGTCAAGGCTCAGATCCTGGCACTGCTCCTGTCTGGAGGGAGGGACTTCAGTAGCTGAAGGAGGGTTCTGTCAAGGCTCAGATCCTGGCACTGCTCCTGCTTCTGTCTGGAGGGAGGGACTTCAGTAGCTGAAGGAGGGTTCTGTCAAGGCTCAGATCCTGGAACTGCTTCTGTCTAGAGGGAGGGACTTCAGTAGCTGAAGGAGGGTTCTGTCAAGGCTCTGCTCCTGTCTGGAGGGGCATGAAAGCGCCAGTCCCGTATTGATAAGACGTATAAAAATACAGCTGGACGGGTTGTAATGTATCATGGTTGGTGTCGCCTCTTCTGGCCAGACTCTGTTGTATGGCAGAGTGTGCGAACCCTCCACCCCTCTGGCTAAGGGCTTTTACTTTGTTGTAACCTCATTTGATGTTCCATCTTACTTCCCATGCCCAGCTGTTGGCCAGGTTACTGGGTATACGAGAGGTCACCAATATGTGGGTAATGAAGGGAGACATTGGGTTTTATATTTTGCAACCACTGCCTGATTTGACCCAGTTGACTGAGTTCTGACCATAGACACAGACGTGCATTCCTGACCATGGACACAGACGTGCACTCCTGACCACGGACACAGACATGCACTCCTGACCACGGACACAGACATGCACTCCTGACCACGGACACAGACATGCACTCCTGACCACGGACACAGACGTGCACTCCTGACCACGGACACAGACGTGCACTCCTGACCATGGACACAGACGTGAACTCCTGACCATGGACACAGACGTGCACTCCTGACCACGGACACAGACGTGCACTCCTCAGTTAAAGGACCTATGATAGCCATCTACTAAAGAAGCTGGACACTACGTAGATACTTACAGAGACTCTCTGGGACCAGGTGTAATCTCTGATGAGGGAGGTCGTCACGGGAGTGCCCACTTCTGTCACAATAATCAAGCCCTTCTCCTGGAGACGTGATGATATCCGGTTACCTCGCAGACAGTAGCCATACATGATGAGGATGTTGGGATGTCTCAGTGCAGTCAGCAGGAGAACCTCTCGCAGAAACCTACACAAGAAAAATCATCAAGATCAACAATTAAGAATGAACTTTCAAATCCAACAGTCTTCCGTCGTCCTTGAGCTGGTCACTTTCCCTGTGACGTCTGAATCTTCCGTCGTCCTTGAGCTGGTCACTTTCCCTGTGATGTCTGTGTCTTCCGTCGTCCTTGAGCTGGTCACTTTCCCTGTGACGTCTGAATCTTCCGTCGTCCTTGAGCTGGTCACTTTCCCTGGGACATCTTTGTCTTCTGTTGTCCTTGAACTGGTCACTTTCCCATGGACGTCTGTCTTTCATATTTTTTTCATTTTTACGTCTTGTCCTGTTTCTTCGTGTACTGTAGCCAGACATCACACTACTGTAGCCAGACATCACACTACTGTAGCCAGACATCACACTACTGTGGCCAGATATCACACTACTGTAGCCAGACATCACACTACTGTAGCCAGACATCACACTACTGTAGCCAGACATCACACTACTGTGGCCAGATATCACACTACTGTAGCCAGACATCACACTACTGTACCCAGACATCACACTACTGTGGCCAGAAATCGCATTACTGTAGCCAGACAGTTTAAGGAAAAGCTCAGTCTAAAGATGTTTGAGGACTGCTTGGCTCCCACAATGAGCCCTGTCTGAAGATGTTTGAGGACTGCTTGGCTCCCACAATGAGCCCTGTCGCTTGGCTCCTACAATGAGCCCTGTCTGAAGATGTTTGAGGACTGCTTGGCTCCCACAATGAGCCCTGTCGCTTGGCTCCCACAATGAGCCCTGTCGCTTGGCTCCTACAATGAGCCCTGTCGCTTGGCTCCCACAATGAGCCCTGTCACTTGGCTCCCACAATGAGCCCTGTCTGAAGATGTTTGAGGACTGCTTGGCTCCCACAATGAGCCCTATCGCTTGGCTCCTACAATGAGCCCTGTCGCTTGGCTCCCACAATGAGCCCTGTCACTTGGCTCCCACAATGAGCTCTGTCTGAAGATGTTTGAGGACTGCTTGGCTCTCACAATGAGCCCTGTCGCTTGGCTCCTACAATGAGCCCTGTCGCTTGGCTCCTACAATGAGCTCTGTCTGAAGATGTTTGAGAACTGCTTGGCTCCCACAATGAGCCCTGTCTGAAGATGTTTGAGGACTGCTTGGCTCCCACAATGAGCCCTGTCTGAAGATGTTTGAGGACTGCTTGGCTCCCACAATGAGCCCTGTCGCTTGGCTCCCACAATGAGCCCTGTCACTTGGCTCCCACAATGAGCCCCAAACAGACGAAGATCCCCTCCTGATTGATGAGGGCAGAATCTTGTGGAGGAGTCTAATCCTGAAGATGGGGCCCACTCTTCGCTAACATGGGCTCGCTCTAGGCTGACAGGAGCCCACTCTAAGGGCCCACTTTAGGCTAACAGGGGCCCACTCTAGGTGCCCACTCTATACTAACAGATGACCACTCTAGGGGCCCATTCTAGGCTGTCAGGGGCCCACTCTATACTAACAGATGTCCACTCTAGGGGCCCACTCTATACTAACAGATGTCCACTATTGGGGCCCACTCTATACTAACAGATGCCCACTCTAGGTGCCCACTCTATACTAACAGATGCCCACTCTAAGGGCCCACTTTAGGCTAACAGGGGCCCACTCTATGTGCCCACTCTATACTAACAGATGCCCACTCTAGGCTGACATGGGCCCACTCTAGGCTGACAGGGCCCACTTCAGGGTCTCACTTTATACTGACATGGGCCCACTCTAGACTGACTCCGGCCCATTCTAGGTTGATGGGAAGGACCACCGATAGTGCCAACTGAACGTTGAGAAAGTCCTATACTAATGAGAGAATGTGCAGAAAGTAATGCCAATGGTACAGAAATAGAATTACAACGGCAATAGGGCCTTTCGAAGACCTCTTGGCAACTGTCAATAGAAGGAAACTCACTTGGTACGGTCACATATCGAGATCAAATGGTCTTGCAAACACAATCCTCCACGGGAAGGTGCATGGCAGACGACGAAGAGGCCGGCCCAAAAAAGAGATGGGAAGACAACATAAAAGAATGGACCAGTCTCCGACCAGAAGAGTCACAGGCAGCGGCATCTGACAGAGAGGGATGGCGTGGAGTTGTGAGGATGTCTTCATGTGTGCCCCATTGACCTGACCGGTTACGGGATGACCTGACCTGACAAAACTCAACAACCTTTTACAGCGGAATGTTTGGAAACAGTCAACGGAGTTCAGTGTGGGTTCCATTACTTTTTCTAAAAGCAATCTCCACATACATCGTCCCTCATCAGTCAGATCAAGGTCATCCTCAGGCCAAGATGTCTCCACATCCTCTTCTCCAATTGACTAAACATTCCTCAAAAGATGACAATTTTATTCAAGATACCAAAATCATCATTCTATAAATTCATCTTCAACTTTTGCAAGAATACAAATTTGCGTTATTTATGTCTATTCTGTTATTTTTAGCTTTCACACAAAGTTTCAAATGACATCTAGTCAGTGATTGATTTGTTGTGATGGACAAAACGACATCTAGTCAGTGATTGATTTGTTGTGATGGACAAAATGACATCTAGTCAGTGATTGATTTGTTGTGATGGACAAAACGACATCTCGTCAGTGATTGATTTGTTGTGATGGACAAAATGACATCAAGTCAGTGATTGATTTGTTGTGATGGACAAAATGACATCTAGTCAGTGATTGATTTGTTGTGATGGACAAAATGACATCTAGTCAGTGATTGATTTGTTGTGATGGACAAAATAACATCTAGTCAGTAATTGATTTGTTGTGATGGACAAAATAACATCTAGTCAGTAATTGATTTGTTGTGATGGACAAAATGACATCTAGTCAGTGATTGATTTGTTGTGATGGACAAAACGACATCTAGTCAGTGATTGATTTGTTGTGATGGACAAAATGTGTTTGCAAGCTTACAGAAATATAGAATTTTGTTTTATGAACAAATGTGCATTTTGAACGTGCTCTCCTCTCTATACTTGTGTAACAATTCCAGCTGGAGCATGGGCGTTAAGGGCAGGGGTGATGGGGCCGGCGACTCTGGGAACAAAGGTTACCTGAATGTGTGCCAAGGTCAATCACCGTCTCGACACTAAGTTTACAATGGAAACGAGGAGTTAGGGGTAGAATGTGTCTGGTACAGGTGGGGGTTCGGAGTTGACCACTTTGGTGTTCCGATTTGGATAGTCGATGGTTAGTGACAGTAAGAGGCTATCACGACCTGCTGTGACATTTAGAGTGATTGGTCCAATAACAACTAGCTGGAGGTATATCCAAACTCGGATGATGGCTAAGTCAGACAACCAACAGAAGACCATTGGACAGCCCTGAAGTTGTTTGAGACTATATAATACTCGACAATGTGGAACTCAAGAGACTGGCCGAGAGAGAGAATGAGTTGCAGGAACTAGCTAGCACGCTGACTAGGTGTTTGATTGATATAATGAGTTGCAGGAACTAGCTAGCACGCTGACTAGGTGTTTGATTGATATAATGAGTTGCAGGAACTAGCTAGCACGCTGACTAGGTGTTTGATTGATATAATGAGTTGCAGGAACTAGCTAGCACGCTGACTCGGTGTTTGATTGATATAATGAGTTGCAGGAACTAGCTAGCACGCTGACTAGGTGTTTGATTGATATAATGAGTTGCAGAGTGACTGAACCAACATACATCTTCGAGGTTTGCCCAGTCGCTCTATACGCGTGTGTGTGCTTGACAACCTGTGACTAGAAGAGATCTGAATTTGTGTGGTGCGTACAGGACACCAAGTGAACGATGTGTGTTTTGAAGTATGTGTGTGCACAGATCGACTGAGTGTGTGACCAGAAGTGATTACGTGATTCCTACTAGAAGGACCTGATCGAAGTATTTGTGAATGTACAGATCACCTGTCCGAAGGGATCTGAGTGTGAGTTGGTGCACAGAACAGCAGAGTACAGAATATGATCATGAAGACGAGTGTGTTGAGTGTGCATATAAGGGGAGGGGAGTGTAGCGGCTAGAACTGGGTTGTATGAGCTGGGGGAGATATTCAGAAGCTAATGCTTAAAACCTCCGCTGTAGTTAATATTGATATTTATATATATATAATATAAGATCATTTAGTTTAGATGTATTTTGTTCTCTTTAATAATATTGTTAAGTTTGAAATTCAATAATATTGTCTTTGATTGTCAGTTTTGTCATTAAATATGACTCATTGCTTGGAGAGTGTTTACTGCGTTACCCACTGTGTGTAATCGTGTCGTGAGTACATGTTGTAACATTCTAGATAACAACCCTCAGCAAAGCCTGGACTCTGCCCCACATGCTCTCCTCTCTACACGTGCTCTCCTCTCTATACGTGCTCTCCTCTCTACACGTGCTCTCCTCTCTATACGTGCTATCCTCTCTACACATGCTCTCCTCTCTACACGTGCTCTCCTCTCTATACGTGCTCTCCTCTCTCTACGTGCTCTCGTCTCTACACGTGCTCTCCTCTCTATACGTGCTCTCCTCTCTACACATGCTCTCGTCTCTATACGTGCTCTCCTCTCTATACGTGCTCTCCTCTCTACACGTGCTCTCCTCTCTCTACGTGCTCTCCTCTCTATACATGCTCTCCTCTCTCTACGTGCTCTCCTCTCTCTACGTGCTCTCCTCTCTATACGTGCTCTCCTCTCTACACGTGCTCTCCTCTCTACACATGCTCTCCTCTCTATACATGCTCTCCTCTCTATATGTGCTCTCCTTTCTATTTCTTTGTATAAACGAGGTACTACTGTATTTTCTAACAGAATATACAAATATTTGGACAAGGTCAAATGCGGACTACCTGTACCCTCCCATTGTTGCACAAAGGTCCGCATCGTAAATTTGCTTCATGCAGGCGATCTTGGTCTTCAGATCACTGGACGAACTCCTGATGATGTAAGCAGACTGAGCCATACCACCAGCATTGTTGCCGTACCCATGACTATTACCTGCCCTTGTCTCATCGCCAAGCTCAAAGGCATAGTCGACTAACTTTGAGCCTGAATGTGACACAGGGCCACCTAAACTCAGGCTATCAATCTGCTTGCAACTAATGTTGCTATCAAAACCATAGTCTACAAGAAGGTGTTTCAGATCCAGTGCCTCCTCATCTGTTTCTGAAGCTACTGCCCAGTTTGTGGGATACAACTTCCTAAGGAAGTTGGTCAAAGCCTCTCTACTGTCAGCACTCAGTAAGTCTCTGTCTTGGAGTGTTTCAAATTCCTTTGGAATCAAATTTGCATACAAGAGGTCTTCTCTCAACGTCTGTTCTGGCATATTTGCTTGGAATGTATTATCTAAGTTATTTACAAACGGAATGTTCGGATCTCTGTTCTCTGACTGCATCCTCTGTGATTCCTTCCGCTCAAGTGATGGCACAGGACTATGAACAGGGTGATTCTTTGCATTATGGGAATTTAAAGCTCGATACATAAGCAAAGAGCAGATGGCAAGAAGAGAAAAACCAATGACGGTCACACGAGTCTTCACACGGAAGTTTAACAAAGTGCGCCGCAGCATCATGCTGTTGTTGACTTATCCACTGATAGACACATTCATGAGACGACGGGTCAACATCACCATGTTCGGTAGCCACAACGAGACCTCAGATATTTTCTGCAATGGAGAAAATACATGAAGATAATCAGGTGACACCCTGAATCAAAGCTTCAATCATAGCTGGCAATGACACTCCTAGACTTGTACATGACCTGCCCCAAATCATAGTTGGCACTGACACTCTCAGACTTGTACATGACCTATCCCCAATCATAGCTGGCACTGACACTCCTAGACTTGTATATGACATGTCCCCAATCATAGCTGGCACTGACACTCCTAGACTTGTATATGACATGTCCCCAATCATAGCTGGCACTGACACTCCTAGACTTGTATATGACATGTCCCCAATCATAGCTGGCACTGACACTCCTAGACTTGTACATGACATGTCCCCAATCATAGCTGGCACTGACACTCTCAGACTTGTACATGACCTTTCCCCAATCATAACTGACACTGACACTCCTAGACTTGTACATGACCTGTGCCCATAATAGCTGGCACTGACACTCCTAGACTTGTACATGACCTGTCCCTAATCATTTTGGAACACACAGTTTCTGTGTGCTGGACAAGAAGACAACTTGCTGTAGTAGTGGATGCTGTGGAAGATGTTTTCCATGATTTTACAACTTTAAACTTTACAACTAGAAAACCATGTTCTCTGACACATGTCATAAGAATGCAATGACGCAGCTGATCTTAGCACACACTTCTCTCTAAGCTAACATGTTCTCTGACACTTCTCTCTTAACATGTTTTAAATACATCAAACAGCCAGCCAGTAATTGCCTAACAGGAAAAAATCAAACACATTTCAGAAAGACAAAATAGAAAACGAGTGCCTGTGATAAAAAAAACTTTTTTAAAAATCATCTTTGTCTCCTAAAGTGAAGTGCTTTGTACTATGTTTTGCACCTGAAAGCATCCGACTTTAGCAAACATTTTTGTTATTGGTTCACTTGCCACAGAGTTATAACACAGATGGTGAATGGACCGGATCCCGTGCAAGTTTGGTTCGTCAGCTGTGCCACTAACCACTACGCCATGCTGCCCTATAGAACAACTAGCTCAATTTTCATGTGTGATTCTTCCTGGCAATAACCAGAACATGAAAGTCTTTTAGCGAGTATTTGAAATCTTTGTCTCTCCAACATTTCATGAGTTTTCTACTTTTATTAGAACAACCACACATTTTTTGTCAACTTCCTAAATCATATAAGACCTTCTGTGGCTTCTATCACGGGAACTTTTCATGGGAACACATCAAGAGAACATTTCATGGGAACTTTTCATGGGAACTTATCATGGGAACATTTCATGGGAACTTTTCATGGGAACTTATAATGGGAACATTTCATGGGAACTTTTCATGGGAACACATCATGAGAACATTTCATGGGAACTTTTCATGGGAACTTATCATGGGAACACATCATGAGAACATTTCATGGGAACTTATCATGGGAACATTTCATGGGAACTTTTCATGGGAACATTTCATGGGAACTTATCATGAGAACATTTCATGGGAACTTATCATGGGAACATTTCATGGGAACATTTAATGGGAACTTATCATAAGAACATTTCATGGGAACTTTTCATGGGAACATTTCATGGGAACATTTCATGGGAACTTATCATGAGAACATTTCATGGGAAATTATCATGGGAACATTTCATGGGAACTTATCATGGGAACATTTCATGGGAAGTTATCATGGGAACATTTCATGGGAACATTTCATGGGAACTTATTATGAGAACATTTCATGGGGACTTATCATGGGAACATTTCATGGGAACTTATTATTGGAAATTATCATGGGAACTCATCAGGGGAACACATCATGGGAACACATAATGGAAACTTATCATGAGAACTTAACATGGGAACATGGCTGTTAAACTTTCAAAACGTCTACAATTTGCTGAAAACTGAGAATGAGAGCTTCAGAACGGAGTGCAGGAATGTCGACTAGGTCCAACACCATCTGCTAACCTATCATCTGCATGTGCTTAGGTATGATAACCAATCATCTATCACAAAACTGACATGCCAGCCTCCATTAGATACTAGCTATATCATCTATCATAAAACTGACATGCAAGCCTCCATTAGACACTAGCTATATCATCTATCATAAAACTGACATGCAAGCCTCCATTAGACACTAGCTATACCATCTATCATAAAACTGACATGTCAGCCTCCATTAGACACTAGCTATATCATCTATCATAAAACTGACATGCAAGCCTCCATTAGACACTAGCTATATCATGTATCATAAACCTGACATGTCAGCCTCTATTAGACACTTGCTATATCATTTATCATAAACCTGACATGTCAGCCTCCATTAGACACTAGCTATATCATCTATCATAAAACTGACATGTCAGCCTCCATTAGACACTAGCTATATCATCTATCATAAAACTGACATGCAAGCCTCCATTAGACACTAGCTATATCATCTATCATAAAACTGACATGCAAGCCTCCATTAGACACTAGCTATACCATCTATCATAAAACTGACATGTCAGCCTCCATTAGACACTAGCTATATCATCTATCACAAAACTGACATGCAAGCCTCCATTAGACACTAGCTATATCATCTATCATAAAACTGACATGCAAGCCTCCATTAGACACTAGCTATATCATCTATCATAAAACTGACATGCAAGCCTCCATTAGACACTAGCTATATCATCTATCATAAAACTGACATGTCAGCCTCTATTAGACACTAGCAATATCATCTACCATAAAACTGACATGCAAGCCTCCATTAGACACTAGCTATATCATATATCCCAAAACTGACATGTCAGCCTCCATTAGACACTAGCTATATCATCTATTACAAAACTGACATGTCAGCCTCCCTTAGACACTAGCTATATCATCTATCATAAAACTGACATGTCAGCCTCTTTTAGACACTAGCTATATCATTTATCATAAACCTGACATGTCAGCCTCTATTAGACACTTGCTATATCATTTATCATAAACCTGACATGTCAGCCTCCATTAGACACTAGCTATATCATCTATTACAAAACTGACATGTTAGCCTCCATTAGACACTAGCTATATCATCTATCAAAAAGCTGACATGCAAGCCTCCATTAGACACTAGCTATATCATTTATCATAAACCTGACATGTCAGCCTTCATTAGACACTAGCTATAGAATTTATCATAAACCTGACATGTCAGCCTCTATTAGAAACTAGCTATATCATCTATCATAAACCTGACACGTCAGCCTCTATTAGACACTAGCTATATCATCTATCATAAAACTGATATGTCAGCCGCCATTAAACACTAGCTATATCATCTATCACAAAACTGACATGTCAGCCTCCATTAGACACTAGCTATATCATCTATCATAAAACTGACATGCCAGCCTCCATTAGACACTAGCTATTTCATTTATCATAAAACTGACATGTCAGCCTCTATTAGACACTAGCTATATCATTTATCATAAACCTGACATGTCAGCCTCCATTAGACACTAGCTATATCATTTATCATAAACCTGACATGTCAGCCTCCATTAGACACTAGCTATATCATCTATCATAAACCTGACACGTCAGCCTCTATTAGACACTAGCTATATCATCTATCATAAAACTGATATGTCAGCCGCCATTAAACACTAGCTATATCATCTATCACAAAACTGACATGTCAGCCTCCATTAGACACTAGCTATATCATCTATCATAAAACTGACATGCCAGCCTCCATTAGACACTAGCTATTTCATTTATCATAAAACTGACATGTCAGCCTCTATTAGACACTAGCTATATCATTTATCATAAACCTGACATGTCAGCCTCCATTAGACACTAGCTATATCATTTATCATAAACCTGACATGTCAGCCTCCATTAGACACTAGCTATATCATCTATCATAAAACTGACATGTCAGCCTCTATCAGACACTAGCTATATCATCTATCATAAAACTGACATGTCAGCCTCCCTTAGACACTAGCTATATCATCTATCATAAAACTGACATGTCAGCCTCCCTTAGACACTAGCTATATCATCTTTCATAAAACTGACATGCCAGCCTCCCTTAGACACTAGCTATATCATCTATCACAAAACTGAAATGTCAGCCTCCCTTAGACACTAGCTATATCATCTATCATAAAACTGACATGCCAGCCTCCCTTAGACACTAGCTATATCATCTATCATAAAACTGACATGTCAGCCTCCCTTAGACACTAGCTATATCATCTTTCATAAAACTGACATGCCAGCCTCCCTTAGACACTAGCTATATCATCTATCATAAAACTGACAAGTCAGCCTCCATTAGACACTAGCTATATCATCTATCACAAAACTGAAATGTCAGCCGCCATTAGACACCAGAAATTTGGATAACAGTGTTCATAAAGATTGGCCAAATGAATTCTATAGTACAAAAGTGTGTTCACAGTGTGCTCTTCCATAGTACACATGTGTGTACTTGGCTGTGGTCTTCTATAGTACACATGTGTGTACATGGCTGTGCTCTTCTAAGAAAAATCTCTCAAATGTAACATTTGTTTTTCTACTTGGATTTATTTAACTGCTGTTACAGCATTTTATTTTACATGAAATTGTTCATGTGGATCTGGTTTGTAAAACTTGTAGACTCAAACTTTTGTTCATGTGGATCTGGTTTGTAAAACTTGTAGACTCAAACTTTTGTTCATGTGGATCTGGTTTGTAAAACTTGTAGACTCAAACTTTTGTACCAAGAACAGGTAACCCTCTCACAATTTGCAGCTCTTTGTCCGAATAGAGATTGCATCTTTTCTTTTCTGTAGCAACGATGAGGAATAATACTAGCAAATAATGTTGCAATAATTACGGGTAAATGAACAATTTGTTTTAATGGACTAATTTATACATTGATGGAGGCATTGTATTCAATACTTATGGATTGTTTCTGTTTCTAAGAATCGACGTCACTGCACTCCGGCATACCCATAGGTGCTCAGTCTCTCTTATCAAATGGCATAAGGTATGGATGCTGATGGTCCCTGTTGCTCGCTGGTTGTACACTCTCCTGCTCCATTCTCTCATGTGCCCCACTCTGCTCGAACCTTGTTTAATGTCAAAACTTTGCAGTCTGTGGATTGCTGCTTCATCTATTGCGGTGTCCTCATCCAGCAGGTGCTCATTGATTTCAAAATGTCACTTCTATCCATCACTAATGTGCCCATGATGGGAGCTTGTGAAGGCATGATGTCAACACTTTCGTTCCCCTGAACCCAGCCATGAGCAGGACAGTAGATCCATGTCAACCCCTGGCAGTTTGAGGCCTAAACAGCTGCTATCCACTCGTACCTAAGCCATCCCTTCTGTACTTTCTGAAGTACGGCTTGCGCGTCTGTCACGATGGCTGTTCTTGTTATAGAAGTCTCAGATTTCCATTGCAGAGCTGAGGTCACTGCTTCAGTCTTCATTCTCATACTGGAGGCTGTAGATATATGCCCTACTGCACTCAGCAACGACCTCTCCTCTCACTCTAGCAGAGAAACCCCAGCCTGATGTCTGACTGCGCAGCACTGATCTGTCGGTATATATGACAGCGTCACTCTCCTGGGTGTTCTCAGTTATCAGCTGATTTACCTCGTGCTCTGCTCTCTCGTTGTTCCGTTCTCTGCAATCCTTGCCTAAGGTTATGATGACTCTCTGGTACTCTATCATTCTATCACCAGTGTGGACCCATTCCTCCCCTATGGCTATCGTCTCAGCTCGAGTGACGTGTCCGATTGTTGTCTCAGCCTGTGCCTTCCATGACGACCCTCTCTTGATCCCTTGATGTCTGAGATACTACTGTGCAGAGGGTGATGCGTGTCTGTGGTGACACGCATATAGGCTTTGACTTGTGCCAGTTGTGTTTGGATCTCACCAATAACAATCCCAACATGTACCGCATCATCACAATCGGGGTGTCTCTAGTGCAGCCCAGAACCAGACGCATAACTTCATTCTGGATGCGGTCCAACCTTTCACATTTTGTTCTTGATAGTGTGAAGATGCCTAGTCCGTAATCAATGACAGACAACACGATCTGACGAAATAGGATGAACAGGAGGCATTGTTCCAAGTCGGCAGCAGCCATGGTCTTGAGTGCTCCTAACCCTCTCTTACATCTTTGAACGATGGTCAACATGGCAGTTATAGGAAAGACTGCGATCAAAAGTTACTCCGAGGTATTTCAACCTATCGATGGTGCAACCATCAAAAGTGATGCCCGGGAGTTCAGCCTTTACTATGAAATTATTAAAAGAGCACCACATCATGCAGGCCTTGTTCGGATTGATCTTCGAGCTTGAGTCGCTGCACCACTGTGAGATTCCTTGCAAGGTTTCCTGGATGTCTTTGAGCAACTCTTGCCTGTCTGAGCCAGTCCTGTACGTTAGGATGTCATCGGCAAATATCAACATTCGCCCTGTCCCTGTGGGTTGAATATTGGACACTTTTACTGTGTAGATGTTGAACAACACCGGTGAGAGCGGAGACCTTTGAGGCAGTCCTGGACATATTCGCCTCGGTTCTGATGTCCACGATCCCACGTGTAGCGCAACTGTTCTTTCCATCAGGGCAGCTCATATCCAACTAAAAAGCAAGGGGTTTAAATCACACTGCTGGAGACAGGTAATTAAGGTCCCAAAATCGACATAGTTGTATGCGTCTTCCAGGTCAAGTGCCACCGCGACTGTTTCTTGCTTTGACTGAAACTCCTCATACACATCATACGCGAATGGATTGTAATGTGTTGAAACCTTGATATGAAAGACGTGATGAATGCTCAGCCAGTGGCTTTTATGATTGTAATGTGTCCCTATTGTAAATGAGGAAGAATGCGGACATGGTCGAATGATCACCAGACATTCACTAGAACATACATGGTCGAATGATCACCAGACATTCACTAGAACATACATGGTCGAACGATCACCAGACATTCACTAGAACATACATGGTCGAATGATCACCAGACATTCACTAGAACATAAATGACCAAATGATCACCATTCACTAGAACATATATGGCCGAATGATCACCATTCACTAGAACATACATGGCCGAATGACCACCAGACATTCACTAGAACATACATGGCCGAATGACCACCAGACATTCACTAGAACATACATGGCCGAATGATCACCATTCACTAGAACATTATTGGCTGAATGATCACCAGACATTCACTAGAACATACATGGCCGAATGACCATCAGACATTAACTAGAACATACATGGCCGAATGACCACCAGACATTCACTAGAACATACTGACGAGTCAATAAAGAAAATAAACTGTCTGAAAGAAAACCGAATACGTGACAGTTCCATGGTGGACCCCTTACATCTGTGTCTGCTGCAGAGCCCGTCATGATAGAATAGGACGTCAGCTGTATGAGATCTCATCTTGTAGTCTGACGCTGTCGCCATCTTGGCTTTTGATTGGCAACCATTATTATATAAGTAGATAGATCTACTGGCACTCAAGTTGGAATGCAAACAACGACAAGTGTCTTTCATATTAAGGTACTGTCAAGAAAAGATATATTATGGGTTAACTGTGTCCCTTGGGATTCGCAGCATGTCAACACTTGGCATCGTTATATTCACTGATTTATAGAACTTTCCGCTTCATTCGGACAATCCTCCTGTTTACAACTTAACTTCATTATACTGGTTTAGAAGGCTCTAGAGTCTGTTTACAACCAGTTTATTCCACTTCACAGGTACTGAAAATACTGTAAGCATCCAATCTATTTTTTAATGCATTAACTGACTCTGCCTCCACTACATCCTGCGGCAATGCATTCCAAAAATTCACCACTCTTTGACAAAGAAATTATTTCATAATATCTAATCTGGACCTGTCTTTAAACAATTTGTAGCTACTCCCTCTAGTTCTTGTAGCCGATTGAACTTTGAAAGACTTGTTATAGTCTAATTTGTTTTTTCCTTTGACTAATTTATAACCTGCATTGTCACCTAGAATTCTTCTCTGTTCTAAACACTGAAGGGCAGTTTCTCAGTCTTTCCTCATAACTGTAATCTCCCGATCATTCTCTTCTTTGTATCCTTTCTATCATGTCTATATCCACTCTATGATAAGTCCTTTCTATCATGTCTATATCCACTCTATGATAAGTCCTTTCTATCATGTCTATATCCACTCTATGATAAGTCCTTTCTATCATGTCTATATCCACTCTATGATAAGTCCTTTCTATCATGTCTATATCCACTCTATGATAAGTCCTTTCTATCATGTCTATATCCACTCTATGATAAGTCCTTTCTATCATGTCTATATCCACTCTATGATAAGTCCTTTCTATCATGTCTATATCCACTCTATGATAAGTCCTTTCTATCATGTCTATATCCACTCTATGATAAGAACTCCACACCTGAATACAGAACTACAATTTAGGTATCACTAAAGATTTATATAGTTTGACAAACACTTCTTGGCAAAATGTTTCTTTTCATCATACCCAACTTTGCATTAGCCTTTTTCACTGCTACCTGAACTTGCTATCGCAGCTTTCCTGTATGTTCTATTCCTAGGCCCCTTTCCTTTTCTATTGTCCTAATATTGTTTACTCCTATCCTGTAATTATGTTTCTTATTGGCTGTACCCATGTGCATGACTGTATATTTTTCTGCATTAAACTCCATCTGCAAGCTCTCAGACCATTTATAAATCATATCTAAATCTGATCTCAATAGATCCACCTCTTTCGGAGAAGAAACTCTGCAACATAATTTTGCAAATTTTGCAATCATGGATTTGATATCAATGTCCAAATCATTTATGCCGTTTGAGCAGTCGCTAAAGCTGGCGATCGAGCACAATCATTACAGTGTGACTGAACATCTCTTGTTGTTGTTGCTTAGTTTGGAAAAATGAAACTATCAGCTATATAATAGTATAGTATACAATGATAAGAGACTAATGGGGGCTCAGTGGTCTCGAGGTAATGTGTACGCCTCAGAGGTCACAGGTTCGAATCACGGTAGAGACCGAGATTTTTTCACGTCGAACTTCTGGTAAAAATTCCCCTGATCTCTGGGTAGATCAGACTCCCATGTTCAGTATCGAGTACGTTAAAAATTTCTTGGCAGTTGGAGATCGAAAAGAGTAGGCTTAACGGTTGCTGCCCGGACAAAATTCAAGTTAAAAATCCACACAAGTTATTTTTTGTTTTCCTCAGGTGGTTTGTTAGGAGCAGATAAAGATGGTGCCTAGCTGGCTGCGGGTCTACTTAGCTCTACTGTTTGAGTCTATTAAAATGGACTCGCAAATGGGTAAAAACTTCCCTCCAAGAAACTGGTTGTACTCACAGACGCTGTTTAATGTTTTACTATTTAGTGAATTATTATTATTAATATTAGTTTAATTTAAAAACGTTACATTGGACATGGTGATTAAAATGGAAGGAGCAGACAGTCACACACATTGCCTGTTCAACGTAATTCCCAATTCAGTGTAATTGATTGATTAGAACTTACTGTGAAAGATAGAATACATTTTGTACGTTTGGTGGTGGCTGTTACCTGTTCAGCCTCAGGTAGATAAAAAGGAAGTGTTGATGGTGGGCGGGGTGGGGGCAGGGTTAGGCCACATTTCACGGACTAACGATACACGATGAAGCAAATTGCTGTTAGAGACAGATGATGAGCATACATCTAAACGTCTTTATCAAATATAACTATTTTATTTCAACAAACTATAGACAGGAACACAAATGTTTATCCCGAGTAAACAAACCTTGCTGGCGACCATCTTGACCAACCAGACAACATCATCTCCAGGGTTGCCAGATCATTCTTACAAAAACCGTTCAAAAACCTCTCCAAAAGAAGCCCAATCACATTTAATTTGACTTAACTTAACTTAACATCTTTATAATGGTTTAGAAGACCCTACAGAGTCTGTTTACAACCAGTTACATTTACATCACATTGCTTTAAAAGCTATGCGCATCCAGTTTATACTTAAATGCATTAACTGTCCCTGCCTCCACTACCTCCCTTGGCAATGCATTCAAAGCCGACACCACTCTCTGACTAAAAAAATATTTCCTAATATCTAACCTGGACCTCTCTTTAGTTAATGTGTAACTATGCCCTCGTGTTATTGTAGGTGGTTGTATTTTTAAAAAAAAAACTTGTTATAGTCTAATTTATCGATTCCTCTGATCATCTTATAAACCTGTATTAAGTCACCACGAATTCTTCTCTCTCCTGGACACTGTAGGCCGGTTTTTCTCTTTCCTCATAACTGTAATTCTGGAATCCCACTATCATCTTTGTCGCTCTTTTTTGTATTCTTTCCAGCATGTTTATATCCCTTCTCTTGGGTGGACGGCGTGGGCTAGTGGATAAGTAACACAGCTCATAACCAGAAGGTGCTGGGCTCGATCCCCATCACAGCACCGGCCGTTACCCCGGGGAAGCAAACCCTTAGAAAATGCAAGAGGAAGCAAACCCTTACATAAAATGAATGCTGAAGTCGGATGCATTGGGCCGACAGGCGCAAAATAAAAACCACAGTGCAACGCACACCGCTTGGGGATTAGAGAAATAAGGCGAACGCAAAACAAAAACAAAACAAATATCCCTTCTATGATAAGGACTCCACACCTGTACACAGTACTCCAATCTAGGTCTAACTAAAGCTTTATACAGTTTGACGATCACTTCCTTGCTCCTATGTTTAATATTTCTTTTTATCACACCTAACATTGCATTTACCTCTTTCACTGCTACCTTAACTTGCTCACTCACTCTTCCTGTATGATCTATTATAACCCCTAGGTCCCTTTCTTTATCTATCTTTCTAATATTGTTTTCTCCCATTCTGTAATTATGTTCCATATTGGATCTACCCATGTGGATGACTGTACATGTATCTTCATTAAACTCCATTTGCCAGCTTACAGACCATTCTCGAATTTTATCTAAATCCGATCTCAATATATCCACTTCCGCTTTAGATGAGACACTACTGCATAGTTTTGTGTCATCAGCAAATTTTGCAATCATGGATCCCATATCAATGTCCAAATCGTTTATATATATCAAGAACAAAATTGGTCCCAAAACCGAGCCCTGTGGCACATCACTTTTTACTTCACACCACTCAGAGTACTCCTTATTTATGCCCACCCTCTGCCTTGTTCCCAATTTTCAATCCATTTGGCAACTTCCCCACCTATTCCATGTGATTTTAACTTTCGAAATAATCTTTGATGAGGTACTCTATCAAAGGCCTTTGCAAAATCTAGATAAATAACGTCCACTGGCTCCCTTTATCTATCATTTTAATAACCTCCTCCATAAATTCTAATATATTTGTTAAGCATGATCTCCCTCTAGTAAACCTATGCTGACTATTTCTAATTAGATTACATTTGTCTAAATGCATTACAATGTTTTTTTTTATTATTGACTCTAACAATTTACAGACTATGCTCGTTAAACTCACCGGTCTATAATTTGCTGTATCTGATTTTTTGCCCTTTTTGAATAAGGGGATCTCTCCTGCATCTTTCCAATCCCGTGGAACAATCCCTTTTGTAAGTGATTGAGAACATAATATAGCCAATGGTTTTGCTAGTTGGTCTATAATTTCATACAGCAATTTTGGATGGATACCATCTTGACCTGGACATTTATCCACTTTCAACCCCTCCAATTTAAAAAAAAACCATTTCCTCTGTAATACAGATTGATCTTAATCCCACTGTATCCATGTCTCTTTGAAAAATATCTAAAGGCTCTGGGATCTAGGAGCAGTCCTCTTTTGTGTAGACTGTGCCAAAGTACTGATTGAGCAGATTAGCTGCCTCCCTATTCTCACTTATTATTTTCCCTGTGCTGTCTATGAGAGGGCCTACTTTGTCTTTCGTTCTTTGTTTATTTCTAACATAAGAGAAGAAGCTTTTACTATCAGTCTTGATCCTCTGAGCAAGTTTTTTTTCGAAGTCTATTTTTGCTGTTTTATTCGCTTTCTGAGATATGTTCCGCTTGTCCAAATATTTTAAATATGTTTCTTTTGATTTACCTGCCTCTATGTATTTTGTCCATGCTTTACTTTACTTTACATTTCACAACAAATCTAGTTATCCACTTTTTACGCTTGGGGTTTACCTCCCTACATGGAACACATTCCTCTTTTAGCGTTTCTAGAACTGTTTTAAAAAACTCTCCCACTCCTGTTCAACATCTGTTCCTCCGACAATATCTTTCCAGATTATGTGGTTCGCTGCCTCTTTCATCCTCTTAACATTTGCCTTAGAGTAGTCTTATGTTCGCGTGTTTATGTTTACTTCTTTCCCCGCAATAAGATCCTAACGGATGATTTGATGGTCACTTGAGCCAAACAGTTCACCAACGGTAACGTTTTCAATCATATTTTCCTCTGTAGTAAAAACTAGGTTGAGTATGTTTTTGCCTCTGGTGGCTGCTTTTACATGTTGAATTAAAAAAATTGTCAATTATGCGCTTAACAAAAGGTTTTGACTCTACAAGTGCTTCTGCCATATCCCATTTTATTTCTGGAAAGTTGAAATCCCCCATTAATAATAATTTCCTTTCCCTTTTCTATTCTACTAATCAGCTCCTCGTCTTCCTTTCCTTTTATTTATTTTTTTTTTTTTTTTTTTTTTTTTTTTGCGTTCGCCTTATTTCTCTTATCCCCAAAGGCACTGTGGTTTTATGTTGCGCCTGTTGGCCCAGTGCATCCGACTTCAGCATGCATTTTATGTAAGGATCTGCTTCCTCCTGCATTTTCTAAGGGTTTGCTTCCCCGGGTAACGGCCGGTGCTGTGATGGGGATCGAACCCAGCACCTTCCGGTTGTGAGCCGTGCCACTTAACCACTGGGCCACGCCGTTCCCTCTTCCTTTTTTTGACTTGATGGACATCTATAGCACACTCAAATCACTGTTTTTTTCACCCCCACTTTCGATTTCTCCCCATACATTTTCATTTTTGTTACCGCATGATAAATCCTCTCTGCTCGTTTTATTAACTGAATTTATACAGTATAATAAAACACCACCCCCTTAGCCTTGTCTCCAACTACCCTATCTTTCCTTAACATTGCATATCCCTCTATTTCAAGTTCACTATCTGCAATGTCCTCATATGTCCATGATTCTGTTAACCCTATTATGTCTGGCTTTTCTTCTTCTACATACAGTTCCAATTCTTTTCTTTTATTTACTCTGCTTCTCACATTTGCATAAAAACATAGGAGCAAGGAAGTGATAGTCAAACTGTAAAAAGCATTACTTAGACCTAGATTGGAGTATTGTGTACATGTGTGGAGTCTTATCAGAGCGGGGATATAAACATGCTGGAAAGAATGCAAAAAAGAGAGACAAAGCTGATTGTGGGGTTCCAGAATTACAGTTATGAGGAACGACTCAGAAAAACTGGCCTACAGTGTCTCGAAGAGAGAAGAATTCGAGGTGACAATACAGGTTTATAAGATGATCAGAGGAATGGATAAATTAGACTATAACAAGTATTTTTTTAAAATACAGCCACCCACAAGAACAAGAGGGCATAGCTACAAATTAACCAAAGAAAGGTCCAGATTAGATATTAGGAAAAATTTGTTTAGTCAGTGAGTGGTGAATGCTTGGAATGCATTATCAGGGGAGGTAATGGAGGCAGGGATAATTAATGCATTTCAGAATAAATTAGATGTTCATAGCTTTTAGAGCAAGGTGATGTAAATGAAACTGGTTGTATACAGACTCTGCAGGCTCTTCTAAACCAGTATAAAGACGTTAAGTTAAGTTAAGTTAAGTTATATATCCACGAACATGCAGGAGATTTACAAGCAGACTTTGTCGCATCTTGTTCCTGAGTTTTATTTGAATGAGAATCATTAGCGAACATGCTCCATCAACAGATGCATTACTGAATGGTCATGCCAAAAAATTGCTTAGTTCATGGAAGTCGCGTCCGCCTGATGCATCTGTATGGTTAGCAATGTCCACCCAAAACCGTTTCACATCAGCTGCATCAGCATTTTACCAAGAAATGAAGCCGGTCTGCCTGTTGTTCCAGTTGTCCAAGATGTCCTTGAAACAAAGCTAGAAACGCTAGAAACGCCTTTGTTGCTGGATGTGGCTTCTGTTTGCCTAAAAACTACTAATGGGCTAAATGGATATACTGATTCTAGCCATTACCCGTTTGTTGGCAATCTCTGTCTCATTTTTCTCAAACTTCCATCAAATAATTTCCACAACGAATTGTTAAATCTTCTGCCAATTGGGTGGAACCAATGTTGGATTATGCGAGAATAATTTGAAATTTTATTTTAAAATTTACTTCTGCAAGGGGAGATGATTTGAATGGTTGTCAATGGCATACCTCAAAGTCAAAGGCCATGTATCGAATGTAGAATATAGCAATGTAACATCATAAATTCCCTCAATAGTCTATATATCTTCAGTCCACTTGTGTCTAGGTGTCGTGGGGAGGTCTGACCTCCTTTGCTTCATATTTTTTGGCTGGTGACAACCCTCTAGTGACTTGCCAGGTCAATCCCAGTATCTGTTGCTACTGGAATATAAGATCGCCTATTTTGGGGCCTGATGTTGGTGGAAGTGTAAACTAAAGCAAGGTAGACCCGCAGCCTGTCAGACGCAATCTATGTCGCTCCACTGACCACATAACCAAGACCTACAGTTATAGCCACAGTCCCTTTTTTGCGACATATCCTCTGTTGGGCGAGAATCCCCAGAATAATTTGAATAGATTTTTAACTGGAATTTTGCCCAAGCAGAGTCCGTAGGCCTACTCATTTTGATTTCCAACTGCCAAGGGATTCTTAACGTGCACGCCATCGCACCTTTACAGTCGCCCGTCCAACTGACCTCAACCTCAACAACCGCCCGCCCAACTGACCTCAACAGTCGCCCGTCCAACTGACCTCAACAACCGCCCGCCCAACTGACCTTAACAACCGCCCGTCCAACTGACCTCAACAACCGCCCGCCCAACTGACCTTAACAACCGCCCGTCCAACTGACCTCAACAGTCGCCCGTCCAACTGACCTCAACAACCGCCCGCCCAACTGACCTCAACAGTCGCCCGTCCAACTGACCTCAACAACCGCCCGCCCAACTGACCTCAACAGTCGCCCGTCCAACTGACCTCAACAACCGCCCGCCCAACTGACCTCAACAACCGCCCGCCCAGACGATCTTTACAGCCACCCGCCCAGCTGACCTCAACAGCCGCTCGCCCAGCCGACCTCCACAGCCGCCCGACACCATTTATGGAGTGTGTGTGAAGGATAGTGAAACATTAAACCTGCCAATCAATTTTATGTTTTTGATGTTTTGTGTAGAAGATGACAATCAATATTGAACCGATTCATGATCGTGGTCCGACCAGACGAGTTGGATAGAGCTCATGTCATCTAGTCAGCGAGGTCACACTAGCTTCAGACAGACCGCGAGAGAGGACCAAGTTGCTTGATTTGTGTGCAGTGGGAACTATAGCGATCAGCGCCACGTCAATGTTGGATTCAATATTTCCCGAGATTATAAACTGGTCAGGTGTTCAAATACATTGTGTAATGTCTAAATACTAAACTATACTATGCTTTACTAAACTATACTGTTTATCTGTGTTCTGGTGGATATGCCATTTACAAGGAAATAGTCTGACATTTTATATTGACAACGAACAAATGTAATAACAATATGGCGTTACAGATGTCCGTGTTTGAAACTTAATCCTGGCATTTCTATCATGGTCTAGTCTGTATATATATTGGTCTAGTCTGTATATATTGGTCTAGTCTGTATATATTGGTCTAGTCTGTATATATTGGTCTAGTCTGTATATATTGGTCTAGTCTGTATATCACGGTCTAGTCTGTATATATTGGTCTAGTCTGTATATCACGGTCTAGTCTGTATATATTGGTCTAGTCTGTATATATTGGTCTAGTCTGTATTGGTCTAGTCTGTATATATTGGTCTAGTCTGTATATATTGGTCCAGTCTGTATATATTGGTCTAGTATGTATTGGTCTAGTCTGTATATATTGGTCTAGTCTGTATATATTGGTCTAGTCTGTATATATTGGTCTAGTCTGTATATATTGGTCTAGTCTGTATATATTGGTCTAGTCTGTATATATTAGTCTAGTCTGTATTGGTCTAGACTGTATATATTGGTCTAGTCTGTATAGAACTAAACCTAACGTCCCTATAAAGTCTCAGCTTTAATGTCCACGAAAAGTGTCTTCAGTGTCTTATCTTGCAGGGGAATTTGCGCAGTTTACACTGAAATAAGAAAGAGACACTCTTTGTGCAGCGAGCTTGGGAATTGGCACGAGACAGACATAGCTAAACGTCATTACAGCCACATCAGCACGAGACAGGTAGAGTTAAACGTCATTACAGCCACATCAGCACGAGACAGAAGTGATCTAAACCAAGCAGCTGCCGATAACACCCGCTAAGGGTCTCCAGCTGAACTGATCACAGTCTTTGCTGTGACAGCGTTTCTTCGTCTCTCACTCATGAATCAAGGCTT
The DNA here is from genome assembly GCA_036924085.1 of Ariolimax columbianus. Lineage (NCBI taxonomy): Eukaryota > Metazoa > Mollusca > Gastropoda > Stylommatophora > Arionidae > Ariolimax > Ariolimax columbianus. Next base: position 73,109,560 of record JAVGWX010000015.1, read on the forward strand.
TATCTCTCACTCATGAATCAAGGCTTTGTCTCTCACTCTTGAATCAAGGCACTGTCTCTCACTCCTGAATCAAGGCTTTGTCTCTTACTTCCGAATCAAGGTTTTGTCTCTCACTTCCGAATCAAGCTTTGTCTCTCCTAAATCAAGGCTTTCTCTCTCACTCCTGAATCAAAGCTTTGTCTCTCACTCCTGAATAAAGTTGTGTCTCTCACTCCTGAATCAAGGCGTTGTCTCTCACTTCCGAATCAAAGTTTTTGTCTCTTACTTACGAATCAAGCTTTGTCTCTCACTCCTGAATCAAGGCTTTGTCTCTCCTGAATCAAGCTTTGTCTCTCAATCAGGAATCAAGGCTTTGTCTCTCACTCCTGAATCAAGGCGTTGTCTCTCACTTCCGAATCAAGCTTTGTCTCTCCTGAATCAAGCTTTGTCTCTCAATCAGGAATCAAGGCTTTGTCTCTTACTCCTGAATCAAGGCTTTGTCTCTCACTCCTGAATCAAGCTTTTTCTCTCCTGAATCAAGGCTTTGTCTCTTACTCCTGAATCAAGGACAGTCAACCCTAGTCCAGGTTTAGAAGTAATTTGTTTATGGGGTGCTGTTAGAGGGATCCTCATTCTCATCCCCCATTGGGCCTATCAATCTATCGCTTCCATCTAAACCACTTGGTACCCTGACTCTTGAGACCCCTGACTCTTGGGACTTCTGACTCTTGGAACTTCTGACTCTTGGGACTTCTGACTCTTGGAACGTCTGACTCTTTGGACTTCTAACTCTTGGAACTTCTGACTCTTGAGGTCCCTGGCTCTTGGAACTTCTGACTCTTGGGACTTCTGACTCTTGGAACTTCTGACTCTTGGAACTTCTGACTCTGTCACTTAACGTTTGTTTGTCAGGGCCGAAAAGGAGATACAGCGAATGAGACGATATCTTCCAGAACGTCATGGTTCGCTGCTTGCGCCAGGGGAGAGTGACTCATAGTTGGCTGCTTGCTATAGAGACAATGACTCATAGCTGGCTGCTTGTAATAAAGCCAGTGACTCATGACGGGTTGCTTGTATTAGAGTCAGTGACGCATGTCTGGCTGCTTGTATTAGAGTCCGTGACGCATGGCTGGCTGATTTAATTGGCTGATTCATGGCTGGCTGTTTGCAGTACCACGACTTCGCAATGGCAATATTCGAGACCAACTGATTATGGAAAGTCCAGCTGACACGCACGTGGCTGTCATGCCTCGGCTAATGTATGCAAAGTCTGAGGCGAGTCAGCGTCAAGGTCTTTCACTGCGTCAACGTCTGGCTGTCGGGTAGAAGGGAGGCAACTGTCCAGTCAGGCAGCTTTCTGACAACAAGTATAGACCGCACACACATCCCCCACTTAGCAGGCGGCATGTATTCCTCGATATGTAATATACCGAGGCTCTCTCCGTTCGTCCAACTAGTCTTATACGCTTCTTATCAAACATCATCTAACTATTTCAGTTTTTGATTTCCGGCTCGCGTGTCGTCCGCTTCTTCTGGGACCCCAGTTTCATCTTCTGTTTTTCAGATTCTGCTTTAAATAGAAGCTTCCTGATGCTCGAGGAGGATCTTTGCGAGAACAAACTCACGGAAGCAGTCCCTCAGACAATGACTCTGGTCCCTCTGTGAGCGTCATCCCGTGAGCGTCACTGTGGGATGGTCATCCTGGGAGCTGTGTTATCACACAATACGTTGTATTAACTTAACTTAACATCTTTATACTGGTTTAGAAGATTCTGCAGAGTCTGTATACAACCAGTTTCATTTTCTTCACCCTGCTCTAAAAGCTATAAGCATCTAATCTATTTCTTAAATCCATTAATTGTTCTTGCCTCCACTACCTTCCGTGGCAATGCATTCCAAGCATCCACCACTCACTGACTAAAAACATATTTCCTAATATCTAATCTGGCCCTCTCTTTAGTCAGCTTGTAGCTATGCCCTCTTGTTATTGTAGGTGGCTGTATTTTGACAAACTTGTTATAGTCTAATTTATCCATTCCTTTGATCATCTTATAAACCTGTATTAAGTCACCACGAATTCTTCTCTCTTCGAGACACTGTAGGCCGGTTTTTCTGAGTCGTTCCTCATAACTGTAATTCTGGAATCCCACTATCATCTTTGTCGCTCTTTTTTGTATTCTGTCCAGCATGTTTATATCCTCTCTATAATAAGGACTCCACACCTGTACACAGTACTCCAATCTAGGTCTAACTAATGCTTTATACAGTTTGACTATCACTTCCTTGCTCCTGTGTTTAATATTTCTTTTTATCATACCTAACATTGCATTTGCCTTTTTCACTGCTACCTGGACTTGTTCACTCACCTTAGCTGTATGATCTATTATAACCCCTAGGTCCCTTTCCTTATCTATCTTTCTAATATTGTTCTCTCCCATTCTGTAATTATGTTCCATATTGGATCTACCCATGTGGATGACTGTACATTCATCTACATTAAACTCCATTTGCCAGATTACATACTATTTTCGAATTTTATCTAAATCCGACCTCAATATATCCACTTCTGCTTTAGATGAGACACTACTGCATAGTTTTGTGTCATCAGCAAATTTTTCAATCATGGATCTCAAATCAATGTCCAAATCATTTATATATATCTAGAACAAAATTGGTCCCAAAACCGAGCCCTGTGGCACTCTACTTTTTACTTCACACCACTCAGAGTACTCCTTATTTATGCCCACCCTCTGCCTTGTTCCCAATTTTCAATCCATTTGGCAACTTCCCCACCTATTCCACGTGATTTCTAAATAATCTTTGATGAGGTACTCTATCAAAGGCCTTTGCAAAATTTAGATAAATAACATCCACTGGCTCCCCTTTATATATCCTTTTAGTAACCTCCTCCATGAATTCTAATATATTTGTTAAGCACGATCTCCCTCTACTAAACCCATGCTGACTATTTCTGATTAGATTAAACTTGAAGTCTTCCAGCAAGGATGCGAAATCTGCATCTTTTGGATTGCCACTTTCCTGTTGTAGTCTGAATCTGTTTTGTTGATTGCTTCTCGTATTTCTCCAGAATGGTCTGCCGGGATCTTTGTGTATGACAAGGACAAGAATAGCACCACTGCCCCACAGAGAGCATGTCGTAAGAGGGGACTAACTGTGTGACATGGCATAACACCGGCCATGGTTAAATGGTTTGTTTAGAGCAGCATAAATGGCGCCTAACAGGCTACGGGTCTCATTTGCTAGTGTTTGAGTCTATTAAGACGGACTCCCATATCAGCTAACCATCCTTTGCGGCACTTGCCCCAACATAGCGGAGTAATAAGCTGCTCGAGCCTAGTCAACTAAGCAGGAAATTCTCATCCAGCTTACGTCAGAGCTGGGACCAGCACAGGGGCATGCTCTTCCGTGGAAGTGTAGGTCGACTCTGAGAGGTTGTCTTGTACACACAAACTGGTCTTACAACTTGTACACCCAAACTGGTCTCACAACGTGTACACACAAACTGGTCTCACAACTTGTACGCACAAACTGGTTTCACACTCACCACACACTGACATAAGATGTCAAACTGGTCTGCATGACTGGGCAGTCAGTCAAGTATATAAGAGTCAACCAGTTAGCCAGACAGTCAGCCAGTCAGTCTGCCAGTCAGTCAGTCAGCCAGCCAGTCAGTCAGTCAGCCAGTCAGTCTGTCAGTCAGTCAGTCAGCCAGTCAGTCTGCTAGTCAGTCAGCCAGTCAGTCAGCCAGCCAGACAGTCAGTCAGTCAGTCTGCCAGTCAGTCAGTCAAGTACATGTCAGTAAACCAGTAAACCAGTCAGTCAACTAGTCAGTCAACCAGTCAGTCAACCAGTCAGTCAGTCAACCAGTCAGTCAGTATCCACGTGAGACAAATGATTGCAAGTCTCAGTCGATCAGCAGCTCAGGTTCATGCATCCATCCATACAGACCTCAGATAGACAAACTTGGCTGAGAAAGAATTTGGATATCTCAACTCAGACAAGGTCAGGCGTATCTATTGTCACAACACGATGTGTGGCCTTTGTTAAGTCTGGGTTTGGGCAACACGAGAGAGAGTCAGTTAGTTTTTACTTCGAGTTGGAGACAATTGTCAGAGAGGGGTAGGGATTAGGCCATCCATGTGACTCGGTATTAACTGATTCTGGCCGATTGACAGGCTGAAAAGTCACCGAGGCCAAAGTTCGAGAAAACGCATCTGTAGTTTTCACAGACATCGCGCTTTGATGTTCTGGTGGACAGGAGAGATAGTAGAGGTCAGACTTTCTGCAGTAGCTGGACATGAGAGATAGTAGAGGTCAGACCTTCTGCAGTAGCTGGACATGAGAGATAGTAGAGGCCAGACCTTCTGCAGTAGCTGGACAGGAGAGATAGTAGAGGTCAGACCTGGTTACATAGGACAACTTTATCGGAATCAGCATGGTCAGCCATAGCCCCCCCCCCCCCCCCCCCCCCCCATAAAAGTGAGTTGTAACCTGAATCCGCAGGGAGCACCTCCAAAAGCTTAGTAAGAAGCTATTATTGCACAGAACAGGAATGATGGCCGCCAGAGATCAATTTCATAGCGAACTGCCAGAGGGTACACGTAACTACAATGTAGATAATTAATCAGAGTAGAACAAGTCTGTGTAGATTGTCGAAGACATTGGGTTAGACTACCGAACTGGGTTTATAGTTCCAATGATTCCATTCAAGTTCATGCTAGCTTTCCCTGAGACAGAAAGAGTTAGTTATAATTTATTAGTTTAGTTTTAATTATGTTGAAAACCAACGCCTTGTTTGAGTGTTTTCCAATGTTGATGTTCTTAAATCGTATATTTCTCAATACCATGTTAGTGGGGTCCCATTCCCGTGTCCCCTACAGACCAAACATAACTTGGTGACTTCTGCCTGCCCTCTTGGGAACCCTGACTCTGTTACAAGAGTCAGTTCAATCATTTAAAGAACTACATCAGCCAATACATCAGCTCAGCTAAATCAGTCATGAACTGCATCAGCCAATACATCAGCTCAGCTAAATCACTCATAGAAGTGCATCAGCCAATATATCAGCTCAGCTAAATCACTCATAGAACTGCATCAGCCAATACATCAGCTCAGCTAAATCACTCATAGAACTGCATCAGCCAATACATCAGCTCAGCTAAATCACTCATAGAACTGCATCAGCCAATACATCAGCTCAGCTAAATCACTCATAGAACTGCATCAGCCAATACATCAGCTCAGCTAAATCACTCATAGAACAGCATCAGCCAATACATCAGCTCAGCTAAATCACTCATAGAACAGCATCAGCCAATACATCAGCTCAGCTAAATCACTCATAGAACAGCATCAGCCAATACATCAGCTCAGCTAAATCACTCATAGAACTGCATCAGCCAATACATCAGCTTAGCTAAATCACTCATAGAACAGCATCAGCCAATACATCAGCTCAGCTAAATCACTCATAGAACAGCATCAGCCAATACATCAGCTCAGCTAAATCACTCATAGAACAGCATCAGCCAATACATCAGCTCAGCTAAATCACTCATAGAACAGCATCAGCCAATACATCAGCTCAGCTAAATCACTCATAGAACAGCATCAGCCAATACATCAGCTCAGCTAAATCACTCATAGAACAGCATCAGCCAATACATCAGCTCAGCTAAATCACTCATAGAACAGCATCAGCCAATACATCAGCTCAGCTAAATCACTCATAGAACAGCATCAGCCAATACATCAGCTCAGCTAAATCACTCATAGAACTGCATCAGCCAATACATCAGCTCAGTTCATTCAGTTGACATTTACCAGAATGAGCTCAACCTAAACACGTATAACATTGTCTACATCTTTTACTTTCTTTAGAACGACCTCGCCAATTACCAGGTATCCATCGCTTGACATCAGTCAGTGGGACCTACAGAAGGTCTGACCTCTTCTAGACATCAGTCAGTGGGACCTACATAAGGTGTGACCTCTTCTAGACACCAGTCAGTGCTACACAAGGTCTGACCTCTGCTAGATCAACACTTAGAGAGCTACATAAGGTCTGAACTCTACTATATCAACAGTTAGAGCGCTACATCCAGGAGCAACTCAGAACTCTGAGACGAGATGGCCAGGTTGGTAGATCAGGATCATGTAGGTTAAAATGATTGTGTTCACCGATGTTTTCTGGCGTTGATTGTTGGTAGTGATGTTGTTGGTAATGATGTTGGTAGTGATGTTGGTAGTGATGTTGTTGGTAGTGATGTTGTTGGTAGGGATGTTTTTGGTGATGTTTTTGGTAGTTATGTTGGTAGTGATGTTGTTGGTAGTGATGTTTTTGGTAATGATGTTGGAAGTGATGTTGGTAGTGATGTTGTTGATAGTGATGTTTTTGGTAATGATGTTGGAAGTGATGTTGGTAGTGATGTTGTTGGTAGTGATGTTGTTGGTAGTGATGTTTTTGGTAGTGATGTTGGTAGTGATGTTGTTGGTAGTGATGTTAGTAGTGATGTTGTTGGTAGTGATGTTGGTATTGATGTTGGTAGTGATATTGTTGGTAGTGATGTTGTTGGTAGTGAGTTGGTAGGGATGTTGTTGGTAGTGATGATTTTAGTGATGTTTTTGGTAGTGATGTTGGTAGTGATGTTGGTAGTGATGTTGGTAGTGATGTTGTTGGTAGTGATGTTGGTAGTGATGTTGTTGGTAGTGATGTTGGTAGTGATGTTGGTAGAGATGTTGGTAGTGATGTTGGTAGTGATGTTGTTGGTAGTGATGTTGGTAGTGATGTTGATAGTGATGTTGTTGGTACTGATGTTGGTAGTGATGTTGGTAGTGATGTCTGTATTGATGTTGGTAGTGATGTATTAAATGATGATTATAGGTTGTTCTAACGTGTCTGATCTGTCCCTCTTAACCGGTCAGACGTTTAAATCCATGTCAGACGTTTAACTCCATGTCAAACGTTTAATTCCCCGTGAGACGTTTAACTCCCTGCCAGACGTTTAACTCCATGTCAAACGTTTAACTCCCTGCCAGACGTTTAACTCCATGTCAAATGTTTAATTCCCTGTCAGACGTTTAACTCCATGTCAGACGTTTAATTCCCTGTCAGATCCAGATGATTGCCTGCTAGCAGCTTTGTAATATCCATGACGCTAAAACATTGATATTATTTAGTTCATAGATGTTAAGAATTGGGCACATCGGAAAATTTCTTTGATCTTGTAGGACCATGGCAAAGAAATGGAATTACATTTTAAGATTGTCCAGTACGCAGCTGAATTGCTCATCGTATTGTGTTCATATGCGTATCTCCTTAATGTCTTGATAGAGCAATTGATTGTTTGCGTTGCCCTTTATGTACAATCGTAAAAATGGCACCAATATGCAACAGTTATATAGCCCTTCGGTCACCTTTAGGTTACCATAGATGTGGTGAGCATTGGCCCATGATTCGCCCAGGTATACAATATCATAGCCTTGCCTACGCCGTTCAGGTATGTCTCAGGTATTTGCGTCGGGCAGCAATCAAATGTGGTTTTTCACATATAATGTTCCTGCCGCCTGAAGTTTTCCTGAATGTAAAGCCGGTGGCTTATGCAATTTTGCAAAGAGTAATTTTGGAAATTTCAATACTGCAGTCGGATTACAATGTTAATTTCAGTTTCCGTAGAGTAACAAGTTGATTTTTTAGTCAACAGTTTCAAAATCTTCCGTTTTATAACATCTCAGTCGAAATCATCAAATTTCCTTTTCCTACCTTGCTTGATATGAGTGCCCTCTGAGACATGTTCAATCCTACGGATAAAGGATGATCTATCCAGACCAAGCGCCAATTGCGTTCGTTTCTCGGGATCATGGATAACGCAATATAAATGACCGATCTTAGATTACCTGCTGAAAAACTGTTATAGTAAAACGATAACTTTCTGCATTGTTATAAATATACACTTCAAACTCATTTTGAAATTGTTTCAATGTAACTTTAGAAAAAGCAACTGTATGTCACAATAACAACCCCATAAACTATCATAACGTAATACGCCTGTGATGAACGACAGTTTCGCATGAATGGCCTTGGTTGGTTTCCGCATTCGATAAGGGGTCTAATTTGTGCACGGAAAAATCAGGATTTTGTTTTTACTGAGCTTATTTGAATGTCAAAAGATATATTTATAAAACAGCACGACTGTGTACAGTATACATGTCAACATTATGTTCAATTCAGTGAGGTTGCTTTTAATATAGTCTAATGAAGACATTTGTTTAAGTACATCACATTTCTAACTCAACGTCATGGATGGTTACATGTGGACAATCATTTGGGTGTGACATGCGAACAATCATTTGCGTCTGACGTGCAGTTTAGCATAAAATTGGTTCGGACCTTGTTTATGAATCAAAAGACGGACTATAACTGGACCTCATAACCTGTTCTAACCTGACCTCATGACATGTTCTAGCCGCACCCCGTCCTAACCTAACCTAACCTAACCTTCCCTAACCTAACCCCGTCCTTACCTAACCTAACCTAACTTAATCTAACCTAACCTAACCTAATCTAGCCTAACCTAACCTAACTTAACCTAACCCCGTCCTAAACTAATCCCGTCCTAACCTAACCTAACCTAACCCGTCCTAATATAACCTAACCTAACCTAACCCCGTTCTAACCTAACCTAACCTAACCCGTCCGACCTAACCCCTTCCTAACTTAACCTAACATAACCCCGTCCTAACCTAACCTAACCCTGTCCTAGCCTAACCCCGTCCTAACTTAACCTAACCCAACTTAACCTAACCTAACCCCGTTCTAACCTAACCTAACCCAACTTAACTTAACCTAACCCCGTCCTAACCTAACCTAACCTAACCCCGTCCTAGCCTAACCCCGTCCTAACTTAACCTAACCTAACTTAACCTAACCTAACTCCGTTCTAACCTAACCTAACCCCGTTCTAACCTAACATAACCTCGTTCTAACCTAACCTAACCTAACCTCGTCCTAACCTGACCTAACATAACTTAACCCCGTCCTAACATAACTCTGTTTTTTGTGGCAGAGTCTAGGTTTCACTGAGTAGTTATTTATCTGAAGTGTTACAACATATATCCACACCACGACAGGACTACACACTGGAAAATTCAGTAAACTTCTTCTTTCTTCTTCTTCTTCTTCGTTCGTTCTCAATCTCCCGCTACCAAACCCTGAAAGGGCTTAAGTAGCAGAATGTAGTCCAGAGAACAGAATGCGTTGTGTCGTAGTTTACAGCTGGACTGCGATATTTGCACCTTTCGGTCCAAAACATCCGACTTCATCAAGCATTTTTGAGTACCGGGTTAGCATTCCCTCTTCGATCCCTTCTCCTTAGCCAGTCTGCCCTGATGCAGCTTGTTATCCAGGATCACCGCGTAGAGGTGTAGAAGGGTCTTGGCAGCTCTAGTTCGCTGGCCCTGACGCTAGCAGTCAGGCTATGGGTCGCTGACCACTGCAGCTCATGCGCTGCTCAGCGTCTTGATCCAAAATTCAGTAAACAATCTCCTGTCATAACAAAAATCAACAGAAACAATATTAGTAAAAAGAACAAAATGCATCTAAACTAAATAATGCTAATATATATATATATATTACAATGTATGTTTTATAAGCCCTATCTTTTGAATATTTTCTCCAACTCTTCAGCCAGATTCCTGCTACTGTACCCTCTTAATCTGCACACTCAAAACACATTCACAAACCCGTCCTAACGATCGTATTACGTACACTGTCGTTCTGTGCATTCATATGTAATTAGATCACGTCACTTATAGTCAGATCACGTGCTCATTTGTGGTCACACACTCAGTCGATCTGTGCTTACGCATACCTCAGAGAACACACATCGTTCCCAAAGTGTCCTGGACAATACCACAGACATTAAGATCTCTTACTTGATCTCTTCACGTATTCTTGCGTCTATCTGTAACTAGTTCACGCATCGTTCACTTGGTGTCCTGCACCTACGACACATTTCAGACCTCTTCCTGTTCACAGGGTGTCAAACACACACACACACACACACACACACAGACACACACACACACACACACACCCACACACACACAAACGCACCTATAGAGCGACTGGTCTAACTCGAAGGTGTATGCTGGTTTAGTCACCCTGCAAACTCACTCTCAACAGCCTATCAATCTCTCTCCGAGCCAACTTAGTTCATCTTTGCCGAGTATAAAATAATCTCAAGCAACATCATGGTTGTCCAATGGTCTCCTGTTGGTTGTCTAATTTAGCCATCACTCTAATTTGGAAATGCATCCAACTAGTTGTTTTTTGCATGATTATCCCCGAATTCTTGTCACTCTAAATGTTGTAGCCGGTTGTGGCGACCTCTGACTGTCACCAACCCCCACTACATTAAATTGGAACGCCAGAGTGGTCAGCTCCGAACTCCCACCTGTACCAAACACATTCTTCCCCCTAACGCCTCGTTTCCTTTGTCGCCTTAGTGCCGAGACGGTGAGTGACCCTGGACACCTTTGTTCCCAGAGTCATCGTCCTAATCTCCACTGCCCTTAACGCCCATGCTCCAGATGGAACTGTTACATCCTAACCTGACCTCGTCCTAACCTGACCTCATGACCTATCTTAACCTGAGCTCATGACTTGTCCTAACCTGACCTCATGACTTGTCCTAAACTGACCTCATGACTTGTCCTAACCTGACCTCGTGAATTGTCCTAACCTGACCTCGTGACTTGTCCTAACCTGACCTCATGACTTGTCATAACCTGACCTCATGACTTGTCCTAACCTGACCTCGTGAATTGTCCTAACCTGACCTCGTGACTTGTCCTAACCTGACCTCATGACTTGTCATAACCTGACCTCATGACTTGTCCTAACCTGACCTCATGACTTGTCCTAACCTGACCTCATGACTGGACAATGACTTGACCTCATGACTGGACAATGACCTAACCTCATGACTGGACAATGACCTGACCTCATGACTTGTCCTAACCTGACCTCATGACTTGTCCTAACCTGACCTCATGACTGGACAATGACCTGACCTCATGACTGGACAATGACCGTAGATGATGCTTCTATCGTGTCTTGGAGACATGTGTATTGTGCAGAATGATGACATCTTTGACATAGACAAATAAAAGCTAGTGCGGCTATGCCATTACAGGACGACGTCACAACCTCTACCGATAACGCCACGGTGCACATGACAAACCCAGTTTCTCCTAGTTGGTGTCTGCGCTACTTATGAAATGACAGGAAGTCCAGAGTCAGGACCTAGAGAATACAGGTCTTTTTTAATATTCTTTGTTCTCTCAGGATCCAGAGAAAGTTGACAGAACGGCAAGTGAGTCGAATGGTATGGAAGCACGGACCGACCTGGCTTTCTGCCCTCCTTTTCCTGTTGACGTTAAGTTTGCTGGTCAAGACCATCTATGCACGTTTCTGGAAACCTGAATCAGAGACATTTCCGCTCAATCAGCTTGAGCGAGGCTATGTATCCAGGCAGGACGCCCTCACGCAGTTGAGAGACTTCATCAAGGAGGCCAGGAGTCAAGGTCAGATGGTTGATCGACAGGAACTATTGCAGGCTATTTCTGAACCCGCACTCTCCAGGTTCGCTAAACAAATCTCCAAGGACTTAAGTGTACTACAAGCTATGGGACTGCAGGCATTAGCCGACCAGCTGACTCTTTTAGCCGGTGTATCAGAGGTGGCAGACAGTTCGTTTCCCGCAAACAGCAGTTCCAGTTTCAGTCGGCACTTCCTCACGCACCGACTGTGCTATGAGACATCCTTTACCCCGCAGGGAAACCACCGCCAGGTAGACCCTTCCTTCTGTCCGCGCCTGGTCAGTCTCCTCAATGACATTGAACAGGGCCGTCAGCCGCCATTACTGACCGTATTCACATGGCTCCCTGACCCACTTGTTGATGTGGATAGACTGAGGCGCCGGCTAATCTTTGACAACTGGGACCTGCTCCGGCCGATCGTGCAGCCAGTGCTGGTGTCTGACAGTCGCGCCAACATGGCCCTCGCCAATTTTTATGACTGGCCGTGTCTGCCTGTGGCCACTTATGGTTCTCAGGGGATTCCCGTGTTCCGCAGCATGACACGTGCCATCAGCACTCAGTTTAACTCCACTTTTTATGGTTATGTCCGGTCCACGACAGTGTTTGATGCCTCCTTGGTGGAAACTCTTCTAAAGCTCAAGGAGATTTATGTAGACAAGAATGGGGATGACTGGACGAGCTTTCATCCCGAGGGCGGCAACAAGGCCAGGCCAGTTCTAGTGTACGGGAGGGCGCTACGGTCGAGTCATGTCGGCAATATCAAAGACCTTCAGCACATCAGCGACATGATCAACAGCAACCAAAGTCACGCGTGGCCAGACCGGAAAGACTCGCTGGTCTACTTCTTCTATGCCGGTGTGGACTTCGAGGACACTCCCGACCTGATTGTTCACGACAAGTACCTGACCTCCCTATTGGTGTCAAGGTCGATGGCTCTAGGTCATAGCGTGGTGGACGCCACTTCCACTGTCTATTGTGTACACATCTTCCGAGACCAGACCACGTCCGAGTGGGGAAGAGAGTACCTCTCGGCACAACCGCATGATCCTCAATTCAACAAACGATTGGGTGGCCAGTACTTCCACGCGCTAGGCATCAGAAAACCGGAGAAGTGGTTCAATGAGGTTGGCACCAAGTTTGCCAAGAGCGGCAGCATATTCATTGACATCAGGTCAGAGAGGTCAGCTGGGGGTCAAGGTCAGGTTAGATAGGTCAGCTGCGAGTCTAAGTCAGGACAGAGAGGCCAGCTGAAAGACAACATCAGGTCAGAGAGGTCAGCTGGGTGTCAAAGTCAGGTCTGAGAGATTACAAAGGCTGGGAGTTAACATCAGTTCTGAAAGGTCAGCAAAGAGTCAGTTAGGTCTGATAGGTCAGCTGGAAGTCAATGTCAGGTCAGAAATGTCAACTGCCAGTTAAGGTCAGGTCTGAGAGGTAAGCTTGGAGTCATCAAGTCTGAGAGGTCAGCTGGGAGTAAACATCAGGTCTGAGATGTCAGCTGGGAGTCAATCTCAGGTCTGAGAGGTCAGCTTGGAGACAAGGTAAGGTCATAGAAGTCAGCTGGGAGTCAAGTTCAGGTCCGAGAGGTCAGCTTGGAGTCAAGGTCAGGTGTCAGAGATCGGCTGAGAGTCAAGGTCAGGTCTGAGGGGTCAGCTATGAGTCAGGGTCAGGTCTGAGAGGTCAGCTGGGAGTCAAGGTCAGGTCTGAGAGGTCAGCTGGGAGTCAAGGTCATGTCTGAGAGGTCAGCTGGGAGTCAATAAACGAGATAATGAACGTGCCAGTTGTACTGTGTGTTCTTCTTGGTATATATGTAGGTGTGCTGGTATGTTCTGTATGTGTGTGTATCTGTATGTGTGTATCTGTATGTGTGTGTGTGTCTGTATGTATGTGTGTGTGTATCTGTATCTGTGTGTATCTGTATGTGTGTGTGTATCTGTATGTGTGTGTATCTGTATGTGTGTGTATCTGTATGTGTGTATGTGTATCTGTATGTGTATGTGTTTCTGTATGTGTGTATGTGTTTCTGTATGTGTGTGTGTGTTTCTGTATGTGTGTGTATGTGTATGCGTGTGTATCTGTGTGTGTATGTTTGTGTGTATGCATCTGTAAGTGTGTTTGTGTATCTGTAAGTGTGTATGTATATGCGTGTGTATTTGTGTGTGTATGTATCTGTAAGTGTGTTTGTGTATCTGTGTGTGTGTATTTATAAGTGTGTTTGTGTATCTGTGTGTGTGTGTATCTTATGTGTGTTTGTGTATCTGTATGTGTGTGTGTTTCTGTATGTGTGTGTTTCTGTATGTATGTTTGTGTGTTTATGTATGTGTGTATGTTTATGTACTTGTGTGTGTGTTTCTATATGTGTGTGTGTTTCTGTATGTGTGTGTGTATTTCTGTATATGTGTGTGTGTTTTTGTATGCGTATGTGTATGTGCTTCGCTATATGTGTGTCTATCTGTATGTGTGCGCGTTTCTGTATGTGTGTGTATCTCTGTATATGTCTATATATGTCTCTATATATGTGTTAATCTGTATGTGTATGTATCTGTATGTGTGTATGTGTGTTTATGTATGTGTGTGTGTTTCTGTGTGTGTGTTTCTGTATGTGTAAGTACATGTGTGTGTGTTTGTATGTATTTGTAAGTGTATCTGTGTGTGTCTGTGTGTTTATCTGTGTGTGTATCTGTATGTGTGTGGGTATCTGTATGGGTGTGTGTGTATCTGCATGTATGTTTGTGTATATGTATGTGTGTGTATCTGTATGTTTGTGCGTATATGTATGTATGTATCTGTATGTGTGTATATGTATGTGTGTGTGTATCTGTATGTCTGTGCATCTGTGTGTGTATCTGTGTGTGTGTGTATCTGTATGTGTGTGTGTATCTGTGTGTGTGTATCTGTATGTGTGTGTGTATCTGTATGTCTGTGCATCTGTGTGTGAATCTGTGTGTGTATCTGTGTGTGTGTGTATCTATGTGTGTATCTGTATGTGTGTGTATCTGTATGTGTGTGTATCTGTATGTGCGTGTGCATCTGTATGTGTGTGTGCATCTGTATGTGTGTGTATCTGTATGTGTATGTATATGTATGTGTGTATCTGTATGTGTGTGTGTATCTGTATGTGTGTGTATCTGTAATTGTGTGTGTATCTGTATGTACGTGTGTATCTGTATGTTTATTTGTATATCTTAATGTGTGTGTGTATTTGTATGTGTGTGTATATATGTATGCATGTATGTGCGTGTGTATCTGTATGTCTGTGTATGTATCTGTATGTGTGTGTACCTGTATGCGTGTGTAACTGTATGTGTGTGTGTATCTGTATGTGTGTGTATCTTTATGTTTGTTTGTCTATGTGTATGTGAGTGTGTGTGTATCTGTATGTGTGTGTGTATCTGTGTATATCTTTATGTGTGTGTGTATCTGTATGTATGTGTGTGTATCTGTATGTGTGTGTCTATCTGTATGTGTGTGTATCTGTATGTGTGTGTATATGTATGTGTGTGTATCTGTATGTGTGTGTATCTGTATGTGTGTGTATCTATATGTGTATATGTGTATCTGTATGTGTGTGTAAATGTATGTGTGTGTGTGTATCTGTATGTGTGTATGTATGTGTGTGTATCTGTATATGTGTATATCGCTATGTGTGTGTGTATCTGTATGTATGTGTGTCTGTATGTATGTATCTGTATGTGTGTGTATCTGTATGTGTGTGTAACTGTATATGTGTGTATCTGTATGTGTGTGTGTATCTGTATGTATGTGTGTGTATCTGTATGTATGTGTGTGTATCTGTATGTGTGTGTTTCTGTATGTATGTGTGTGTATCTGTATGTATGTGTGTGTATCTGTATGTATGTGTGTATCTGTATGTGTGTGTATCTGTATGTGTGTGTATCTGTATGTGTGTGTATCTGTATGTGTGTGTGTGTATCTGTATGTATGTGTGTATCTGTATGTGTGTTATGTATCTGTATGTGTGTGTGTGTGTGTGTAAATGGAAAAAACGGCCAATCGAATCCCACAACTCCAAGCGACCTGTGGTATCAAGGGAGGTAATATGAGAGTATGTGCATCATGAGCTACCTCTAGTCGTCTCGAGGTCTTGCATCTGGTCAAAGGTTGTTGGGGACGAGAGAGTGCGGTTGTTTATCATCAAAGTCTTTTCGCAAGCTACATCTCATGACAAAATCATCCGTTTGATAATGGTATTTCCCCATGGACAATTAACGTATATATATATATTTCCTCACAGACAATTAACGTAAATATATCTATTTCCCCTCAGACAATTAACGTATATATATCTATATTCCCTACAGATAATTAACGTATATATATCTATTTCCCCTCAGACAATTAACGTATATATATCCATTTCCCACCGCAGCTTTCTAAACCCATCATTTCTCAATCAAAGAACGACCATCTCTTGTCTAACCAATGTCCCCTTTTGACTTTCTCTCCTCCTCAACCCGCCCATATCTTGTCACCAACCTGTGATAGCCCTCAACCCCTTTCCCAACCCGCTCTCCTCTCCCAGCCCGCTCCTCGCCCCTCTCCCAACCCGTTTCACTTCCCTCTCCCAACCCACTCCTCGCCCCTCTCCCAACCCATTCATCACCCCTCTCCCAACCCGTTCCTCTCCCATTTCCCAACCTGTTCCTCTTCCCTCTCCCAACCCGCTCCTCGCCCCTCTCCCAACCCGCTCCTCGCCCCTCTCCCAACCCGTTCCTCTCCCATTTCCCAACCTGTTCCTCTTCCCTCTCCCAACCCGCTCCTCGCCCCTCTCCCAACCCGCTCCTCGCCCCTCTCCCAACCCGTTCCTCTCCCATTTCCCAACCTGTTCCTCTTCCCTCTCCCAACCCGTTCCTCGCCCCTCTCCCAACCCGCTCCTCGCCCCTCTCCCAACCCGCTCCTCGCCCCTCTCCCAACCCGCTCCTCGCCCCTCTCCCAACCCGTTCCTCTCCCATTTCCCAACCTGTTCCTCTTCCCTCTCCCAACCCGCTCCTCGCCCCTCTCCCAACCCGCTCCTCGCCCCTCTCCCAACCCGTTCCTCTTCCCTCTCCCAACCCGTTCCTCTTCCCTCTCCCAACCCGCTCCTCGCCCCTCTCCCAACCCGCTAATCGCCCCTTTCCCAACCCGCTCCTCGCCCCTCTCCCAACCCGTTCCTCTCCCATTTCCCAACCTGTTCCTCTTCCCTCTCCCAACCCGCTCCTCGCCCCTCTCCCAACCCGCTCCTCGCCCCTCTCCCAACCCGTTCCTCTCCCATTTCCCAACCTGTTCCTCTTCCCTCTCCCAACCCGCTCCTCGCCCCTCTCCCAACCCGCTCCGCGCCCCTCTCCCAACCCGTTCCTCTCCCATTTCCCAACCTGTTCCTCTTCCCTCTCCCAACCCGCTCCTCGCCCCTCTCCCAACCCGCTCCTCGCCCCTCTCCCAACCCGTTCCTCTCCCATTTCCCAACCTGTTCCTCTTCCCTCTCCCAACCCGTTCCTCGCCCCTCTCCCAACCCGCTCCTCGCCCCTCTCCCAACCCGCTCCTCGCCCCTCTCCCAACCCGCTCCTCGCCCCTCTCCCAACCCGTTCCTCTCCCATTTCCCAACCTGTTCCTCTTCCCTCTCCCAACCCGCTCCTCGCCCCTCTCCCAACCCGCTCCTCGCCCCTCTCCCAACCCGTTCCTCTCCCATTTCCCAACCTGTTCCTCTTCCCTCTCCCAACCCGCTCCTCGCCCCTCTCCCAACCCGCTAATCGCCCCTTTCCCAACCCGCTCCTCGCCCCTCTCCCAACCCGTTCCTCTCCCATTTCCCAACCTGTTCCTCTTCCCTCTCCCAACCCGCTCCTCGCCCCTCTCTCAACCCGCTCCTCGCCCCTCTCCCAACCCGTTCCTCTCCCATTTCCCAACCTGTTCCTCTTCCCTCTCCCAACCCGCTCCTCGCCCCTCTCCCAACCCGCTCCGCGCCCCTCTCCCAACCCGTTCCTCTCCCATTTCCCAACCTGTTCCTCTTCCCTCTCCCAACCCGCTCCTCGCCCCTCTCCCAACCCGCTCCTCGCCCCTCTCCCAACCCGTTCCTCTCCCATTTCCCAACCTGTTCCTCTTCCCTCTCCCAACCCGCTCCTCGCCCCTCTCCCAACCCGCTCCTCGCCCCTCTCCCAACCCGTTCCTCTCCCATTTCCCAACCTGTCCCTCTTCCCTCTACCAACCCGTGCCTCTTCCCTCTACCAACGCGCGCCTCTTCCCTCTCCCAACCCGTGCCTCTTCCCTCTCCCAACCCGTGCCTCTTCCCTCTCCCAACCCGTTTCTCTTCCCTCTCCCAACCCGTGCCTCTTCCCTCTCCCAACCCGTGCCTCTTCCCTCTCTCAACCCGTTTCTCTTCCCTCTACCAACCCGTGCCTCTTCCCTCTACCAACCCGTGCCTCTTCCCTCTCCCAACCCGTTTCTCTTCCCTCTCCCAACCCGTGCCTCTTCCCTCTACCAACCCGTTCCTCTTCCCTCTCCCAACGCGCGCCTCTTCCCTCTCCCAACCCGTTTCTCTTCCCTCTCCCAACCCGTGCCTCTTCCCTCTACCAACCCGTTTCTCTTCCCTCTCCCAACCCGTCCCTCTTCCCTCTCCCAACCCGTTTCTCTTCCCTCTACCAACCCGTGCCTCTTCCCTCTACCAACCCGTTCCTCTCCCCTTTCCAAACCTGCTCCTCTTGCCATCCTCAATCGCCAGTTGCTGAGCCCATTTCCTAACTTTTGAAGATCTTTTTCTTTCCTCTAATCCGCTCGGCCATCTCATCCCCTCTCCAACTACCCGGCCGACGCCCCCCCCCCCCCCCCCCCATAAATGAAAATGACAAATTTAGTAGGGCTCGTCCAGGATTTGAACTTGGAACGCTCAACTCGTATGCGAGAGTCCTAGTCTTAGACCAACGAGCCAATTTTAGGTCACGAGCCAAGTGTCTCTTGCGTGTCCGGTTTGTTTTGGCTACTCTCAACTGACTTCATGAACACACTGCTAGACCAGCCAATCAAATGTCAAGCGTACACAGAGGTAGACAGACAGACAGATCTTCCCCACCGACATGTTAGCCCTTCGTGCATGCAATGCTACAAATGGATGCGTATATGAGAGTGTACCTTCAATGTTTTGCTGTGTTACTTATATAAAGAAGTTGACACACAACACACTTTAAAGATAAACATAAACAAACTTACACACAGCATACTCAAGACATGCAATACAACATTTAGAACTATACAACGCATATTTAGACTTATATAACACACACATGTTTAGACTTATACAACACACACATATTTAGACTTATACAACACACACACATTTAGCCATATTCAACACACACACACACATTTAGACATATACAGCACACACACATTTAGACATATACACCACACATATTTAGAAATATACACCACACATATTTAGACTTATACAACACACACATATTTAGACTTATACAATACACACACACATTTAGACATATACAACACACACATACACATACTTTTAGACATATACAACACACACATTTAGAACTATACAACACACATATTTAGACTTATATAACACACACATGTTTAGACTTATATAACACACACATATTTAGACTTATACAACACACACACATTTAGACATATTCAACACACACATTTAGCCATATTCAACACACACACACATTTAGACATATACAGCACACACATATTTAGACATATACACCACACATATTTAGAAATATACACCACACATATTTAGACTTATACAACACACACATATTTAGACTTATACAATACACACACACATTTAGACATATATAACACACACATGTTTAGACTTATATAACACACACATATTTAGACTTATACAACACACACACACATTTAGACATATACAACACACACACACATTTAGACATATTCAACACACACACATTTAGACATATACAACACACACACATTTAGACATATACAACACACACACATTTAGACATATACAAAACACACACATTTAGAAATATAAAACACACATATTTAGACTTATACAACACCCATATTTAGACATATACAACACACACATTTAGAACTATACAACACACATATTTAGAACTATACAACACACATATTTAGACATATATAACACACACATGTTTAGACTTATACAACACACATATTTAGACTTTTACAATAATACACACATATTTAGACTTATACAACACACACATATTTAGACTTATACAACACACACATATTTAGACTTATACAACACACACATATTTAGACTTATACAACACACACATATTTAGACTTATACAACACACACACACACAATATAGATGAGGGCACTACCTATCTACATAATTAACCCATGCTCGCGCGCGACACCACAGAGCTCGCACTTGAATCACCTGACTGTCAAGTGCCAGGTCTTGCTGTTTGTGATTGATTCCACGGGTGAATGGAGTTGAAACTCCTACCTGATCCACACTGAACCACTAGCGCTGATCAGTGAACTGAACCTGGCAATCAATGCCACACAAAAAGCTGGATCGATATTTTGTAGCCAGCTCTAAAGCTCCACAAATGATCAGGTACACCAGTACTGTACAGTTCGTTTGATCCTGAGCCGGCCTATTTTATTATTGTCAGAATTGATCCCTCCCTCCCCCCCTTACCTGCCCGGCCAACTTTAGTTATTTTTACATTTGTGTCGGAACCAGGCGTGAACTTTGTTTACGACCAGATAGTTTGACGTGGGTGTCAGGTTTTGTTCAGAAAACAGGTCAGTATAGAAGAATTTTCTGTTGTTATATGATAACTTAAGAACATTTATTATCTATTGTTACTGAGTCTATGTGTGTGGGTAGATTGATGTATTATCCTTCAATCAGTCGGTCGTTCAATCAGCCAGGATTGTTGTTAGAACATATCATATCATGGTTATTATTCTAAACAATCTGTGTACGTTAGACTGAGCAATGTCGCTAGAAACTCTTGTTTTTCCTGAGCGAGGAATGTCACAAGAAACTCTTTATTCCTGAGCAAGCAATGTTGCTAGACTTTACCTTTTTATAGAATTCTGACCACGTCATGACGCAGGATTGTAAATTTCTGTTGTTGACTGCGGCCAGACCAGGATGCCTGATTGATGCTCTCTACACATTTTTGTGAAGTGGGATAAGATGTGTTTCTGTTTGAGAGTACTGACCAGGTTTAACCCCAGATTTGTACCTTAGTCATTCAAACATCAACATGTCACGAGGGGGATTCAACCCAATATGTCACGAGGTGGAGTCAGCCAACATGTCACGAGGTGGAGTATTGGTGTGATCATTGATTAGTCTAGTATTGGTGTGATCATTGAGCATTGATTAGTCTAGTGTTGTTGTGATCATTGATCATTCTAGTATTGGTGTGATTATTGATTAGTTTAGTGTTGGTGTGATTATTGATCATTGATTAGTCTAGTATTGTGATCATTGATTAGTCTAGTATTGGTGTGATCATTGATCATTCTAGTATTGGTGTGATTATTGATTAGTTTAGTGTTGGTGTGATTATTGATCATTGATTAGTCGTGTATTGGTGTGATCATTGATTAGTCTAGTATTGGTGTGATCATTGATCATTCTAGTATTGGTGTGATTATTGATTAGTTTAGTGTTGGTGTGATTATTGATCATTGATTAGTCGTGTATTGGTGTGATCATTGATTAGTCTAGTATTGTGATCATTGATTAGTCTAGTATTGTGATCATTGATTAGTCTAGCATTGGTGTGATCATTGATTAGTCTAGTGTTGGTGTGATCATTGAGCTTTAATTATGTATTAATGTGATCATCAACTCTCACCTGGCCAACCCCCCGCATGACCCCCCCCCCCCGCCCCACACACCTGACCAACCATCTCCCCACACATCTGACCAACCATCTCCCCACACACCTGACCAACCATCTCCCCACACACCTGACTAACCATCTCCCCACACACCTAACCAATAATCCCACCCTATATGATTATCCCCCCGCACACCTGGCCATCTCCCCTCACACCTGACCAGCCCTTCCCCCCTCACATCTGACTATCCCTTCTCACACCTGACCATGCCCTCTCACATCTGACCATCCTCCTCCTGTGACAGTACAACCTGGCCCTCCCACTCTGGTGGAGCGGCACATTGAAGACACTGGTCAGCTTGTTGAAGACAAGGATCGATGAGAACAGAGTTAGAAGTGCCTAGTTTAGGGCATCAACAGTTGGAGGCTGGACCAGTTGGAGGCTGGACCATGTTGGAGGCTGGACCAGTTGGAGGCTAGACCTGTTGGAGGCTGGACCAGTTGGAGGCTGGGCCATGTTGGAGGCTAGACCTGTTGGAGGCTGGACCAGTTGGATGCTGGACCAGTTGGAGGCTGGACCAGTTGGAGGCTGGACCATGTTGGAGGCTAGACCTGTTGGAGGCTGGACCAGTTGGATGCTGGACCAGTTGGAGGCTGGACCAGTTGGAGGCTGGACAATGGATATTGACATGATCCAGACTTCTTATTGGATATGAGCAGGTAGGCCAAGGTCAATACTGGACACGAGCAGATAGGTTAAGGTCAATAATGGACATGAGCAGGTACGCTAAGGTACCTGCACTACAAATAGGCCAAGCTCAATACTGGACACGAGCAGGTAGGTCAAGGTCAATACTGGACAAATAGGCCAAGGTCAATACTGGATACGAGCAGATAGGCCAAGGTCAATACTGGACACGAGCAGGTAGGTCAAGGTCAACACTGAACACGACCAGGAACTCTAGGCTAGCCCCAATGTCAGTCATGAGGAGGATGGCTCAAACATGAGGCGAGTAAGAGCTTCAGCGCGCGACCTGCACGTGCTCTGGTACTGACGTAACTAACAAATATCCTTGTTACAATATCGAACGACATTTGACGGTATTATCTGGCGCAGTGGTTAGTGCGGAGTCTTCCCAGCGAATTTTTCCGATCACAAAAACGGCGTGGGTTAACCCATGCGCAAAACTTGGGTTCGAATCATCTTGGTAAGGGGTGGCACCACCCTTCCCTGCTGCCCCTAGTGTGACGGTGATCAAGAGAAACATGAGCCTAACATCACATTGCCAATATGCCAGACTGGCGTGTCACCTGTTTAGTTTGGCTTGTTATATCAAATTACAATTGGCGCTTTTAGATAGCTGATGGGGAGAAGTAACTATGTCAATGGAGGAATGTCAGTCTCTGTTATTTAATTCCTTTCAGCAACAGTTGCCACAGCTTCGCTGTGTGAAAAGGAAGATTCAGCAGACAATATTCTGTACGGGAGACTAACAGAAGCTACCAATAGTAAGGTCAGACAAGATCACCAACATGACCACGTCACTGAGCCAAGAACATCAACATTTGATGACCAGAACACAGAGCCAAGAACATCAACACAGTCAGTCGACAAGTCCATGTTTTGTGATTATCAAATATGGCGGTAAGTTTGAGTAGATAAAAACAGAAGTCTCTCCCTCCAACTGGTCTCCCTCCAGCATGATTGGTTCTTTGATGATGATAGTGTTGAGTTTAAAGAGCTTGGTTTTCTTCATTTTGATATTCAGTCCCAGTTTGGCCGATTGTTCTTTCACCCTATCAAGTATCTCTTTGCCTTGGCTAGGACCTTGTGACAAAAGTAGCAGATCATCTGAGTAGTGCTGGTCCTCCAATTGTGACAAAAGATGCAGATCATCTGATGAGTCCAGGCCCTCCAATTGTGACAAACGTAGCAGATCATCTGAGGAGTCCAGGTCCTCCAATTGTGACAAAAGATGCAGATCATCTGAGGAGTCCAGGTCCTCCAATTGTGACAAAAGATGCAGATCATCTGAGGAGTCCAGGTCCTCCAATTGTGACAAAAGATGCAGATCATCTGAGGAGTCCAGGTCCTCCAATTGTGACAAAAGTAGCAGATCATCTGAGGAGTCCAGGTCCTCCAGTTGTGACCACTGAATACCAGTTTTTGTGGCCTTCGATTGATGTCTCTATTATCCAATCTTTAGCCAACATGAACAGGAAAGGTGAGAGCCCTGTTTGTACCCGAAGCCGTCAGTCAGTTCTCCTTCATGTACCACACTACTGTGTCTTTGTACATATTCTGGATGAGGGTTGTGTACTTTTCTGGTATCCCATAGTGTCTCAACAGTTGCCATAGAGTACTTCGATCCAAACTGTCAAACCCATTTTCATAGTCTACACAATTTTTGTACAGGGATAATTTCCATTCATGCTTTGTTCTGCTATGATGTGTTGCGTAGCTATATGACCTGTGCATGATCTGTAGAGAAACTATATGATCTGTACAAGATCTGTAGAGTAGCTATATGATCTGTACATGATCTGTAGAGTAACTATATGATCTGTGCATGATCTGTACGGTAGCTATATGATCTGTGCATGATCTGCAGAGTAGCTATATGATCTGTGCATGATCTGTAGAGTAGCTAGCTATCTGATCTGTACATGATCTGTAGAGTAACTATATGATCTGTGCATGATCTGTACGGTAGCTATATGATCTGTGCATGATCTGCAGAGTAGCTATATGATCTGTGCATGATCTGTAGAGTAGCTAGCTATCTGATCTGTGCATGATCTGTAGAGTAGCTATATGATCTGTGCATGATCTATAGAGTAGCTAGCTATATGATCTGTGCATGATCTGTAGAGTAGCTATATGATCTGTGCATGATCTATAGAGTAGCTAGCTATATGATCTGTGCATGATCTGTAGAGTAGCTATATGATCTGTGCATGATCTATAGAGTAGCTAGCTATATGATCTGTGAATGATCTGTAGAGTAGCTATGATCTTTACCTGATCTTCCCTGACGAAATCCTGGCTGGTCCTCACTTAGATGTTTGTCTACTTTACATTTTAATCTGCCCAAGATGACCCTGTTGAACATCCTGCCTGGCGCTGGCAGTAGTGTAATCCCCCTATAATTGCTGCAATCTTCCAGGTCTCCCGTCCTAGGTAGATTAATCAGATGTCCTCTTCATACTCTGCTGGCACTCTCTCCTCTTCCCATTATGTTGGGACTCTCTCCTCTACTCATTATGTTGGCACTCTCTCCTCTTCCCATTCTGCTGGCACTCTCTCCTCTTCCCATTTTGTTGGGACTCTCTCCTCTTCCCATTCTGCTGGCACTCTCTCCTCTTCCCATTCTGCTGGCACTCTCTCCTCTTCCCATATCTTCTAGAATAATCCTTACAATGTATCAGTGGCCTTATATATATCTGGCATTATGGCTTCTGCTGCTATCCCATCTGGTCCTGCCGCTTTCCCTTTCTTGAGTTTGGAATATGGGCCTTTCATTTATATCTTACTTGGTGGGTCGCCGACCAAGTTCAGGGCCTCCTCTGCTGGTAGGATGTTTGGTGTTTCTTGTGGTGGGTTGCCGTCCAAGTTCAGGGCTTCCTCTGCTGGTAGGATGTTTGGTGTTTCTTGTGGTGGGTTGCCGTCCAAGTTCAGGGCCTCCTCTGCTGGTAGGATGTTTGGTGTTTCTTGTGGTGGGTTGCCGTCCAGGATCTCCTCTGCTGGTAGGGTGTTTGGTGTTTCTTGTGGTGGGTTGCCGTCCAAGTTCAGGGCCTCCTCTGCTGGTAGGATGTTTGGTGCTTCTTGTGGTGGGTTGCCGTCCAGGATCTCCTCTGCTGGTAGGATGTTTGGTGCTTCTTGTGGTGGAGGTCTGTTTAGAATTTCTTTGAAATAACCCATCGTTTCTATTGTTCCTCCTATGATGTCAATATCCTGCCTTCTCTAACTTTGATTGGTTTGTCTGTCTGTATATATCTGTTTGCCATTTTCTTTGTTAATGAGTAGAGATCTCTCATATTTCCTCTCTCTCTGCTGCCTCTTCTGCATCCTGTGCCAGCTTGTCAATATATTCCATTTTATTTTTCCTTATACGGGTCTTAACCTCTTTGTATAATTACTCTGTGCTTCTCCTTTGGTGGCTCTTGTTCGGCGATTGTTGAGGATAGCTCTCTTCGTTTTCCTTTCTTCTATTTTATGTAATTTCTTTGTTGTGGTCCATTCTTTGTGTTGGTTTCTCTTGAATCCTACACTTTAGCCTGGTTACTATTAATGTCCATTTCTTCATCCTCATATAGCTCTTGAAGCACTTGGTCTCTGTTATTCAGTTTTAAGCTAAATTCTGTCTTCTTCTCCTGGTGTTTCAATAAGTGTACGTTATATCTTGTTCTCCTTGTGCCCTGTACTGGGTACTTTTTTAGTTTGAGCTGCAAAATCGACAGCAACATGTGGTGGTCTGACGCCACATCTGCACCTCACTTTACTCTGACATCTTGTAGTGTACTTCTGAACACTTGACTGACACAGATTTGATCAATCAGATTGTCCGTTACTTGGTCTAGAGATCTCCGTGTGCCATTATGTAACTTTGCATGTGGAAACAGACTTCCTCTAATTATCATTTTGTGTAGCGCACATGGCTCTGTAAACATACCTCCATTTTCCTTGATCTGTCCCATTCCTTTTACCTACCTACCTACCTACCTGCCTGCCTGCCTACCTGCCTGCCTACCTACCTGCCTGCCTACCTACCTGCCTACCTACCTGCCTACCTACCTGCCTGCTTACCTGCCTGCTTGCCTACCTACCTACCTAGCTACATACTTATCTTTCTATCTATCACTCCACATGTCGTTAGACGTCAGGGGAGGTGTGACCGCCTTTGTTTCATATTTTTTTGGCAGGCGAAAATCCATTGGTGACTTGCCAGGTCAATCCCAGCATCTGTTAGCCCCTGGAATATACGATCGCCTATTTTTGGGACTGGTGGAGGTGGAAGCGTAAATTAGAGCAAGGTAGACCCGCAAACTGTCAGGGGCCATCTAACCTCCTCCTCTAACCACATAACCAAGACCTGAAGTTATAGCCACAGTTCCCTTTTTGCGACATATTCTCTGTGGGACGAGAATCCCTAGAATAATTTGAGTAGATTTTTAACTTGAATTTTGCCGAACTGCGGCCGTTAGGCCTACTCTTTTCGATTTCCTGCTGCTAAAGTATTTTTAACGTGCGAGCTCCTGCACACGGGTATCTGATCTCACAACTCAGAGAGCAGGGGAAATATTTTTCGGATGATCCACGTGAAACAATCTGGTCTCCACCGGGATTTGAACCCGCGACCTCCAGAACCCGAGGCGAACACCTTACCTGGAAACCACTGGGTGCCATTCCTTGTTTTCCCATATGTTCTTAACCCAGATTGTCTGCTCCCACTTTATCATTGACGTCTCCCACCGACCTCTCCTATTGGTCGCCCATTGAATTCTCCCACTGAAGTCGCCCATTGGTCTCCCATTGACGTCTCCCACTGAAGTCTCCCACTGAAGTCTCCAACTGAAGTCTCCCATTGAAGTTTCCCATTGAAGTCTCCAATTGACGTCTCCCACTGAAGTCTCCCACTGAAGTCTCCCACTGAAGTATCCCATTGAAGTCTCCCACTGAAGTCTCCCATTGAAGTCTCCCATTGACATCTCCCACTGAAGTCTCGTCCTGAAGTCTCCCATTTAAGTCTCCCTCTGAAGTCTCCCACTGAAGTCCAGGAGTGAAGTCTCCAATTGGTCTCCCATTGACGTCTCCAACTTGTCTCCCATTGAAGTCTCCCACTGAAGTCTCCCATTGAAATCTCCCACTGAAGTCTCCCAATGAAGTCTCCCAATGAAGTCTCCCACTGAAGTATCCCACTGAAGTCTAGCACTGAAGTCTCCCACTGAGGTCTCCCATTGAAGTCTCCCATTGGTCTCTCATTGAAGTCTCCTACTGAAGTCTCCCATTGCCCCCTCATTAAAGTTTCCCACTGGTCTCTCACTGAAGTCTCCCATTCAAGTCTCACTGAAGTCTCCCACTGAAGTATCCAATTGAAGTCTCCCACTAGTCTCCCACTGGTTTCCCACTAAAGTCTCCCATTGAAGTCTCCCACTGAAGTCTCTCACTGAAGTCTCCCACTGAAGTCTCCCACTTAAGTCCTCGATTGAAGTCTCCAATTGGTCTTCCATTGACGTCTCCAACTTGTCTCCCATTGAAGTCTCCTACTAGTCTCCCATTGAAGTCTTCCACTGAAGTCTCCCATTGAAGTCTCCCATTGGTCTCCCGTTGAAGTCTCCCATTGATGTCTCCCACTGGTCTCTCATTAAAGTCTCACATTGACGTCTCCCATTGGTCTTCCACTGAAGTCTCCTACTGGTCTCCCATTGAAGTTTCCCATTAAAGTCTTCTACTGGTCTCCCACTGAAGTCTCCCACTGAAGTCTCCAATTAAAATTAAGAGATCTTTCTTATTCTGAGTGTCAAGGACCTGTTCCAGATTATTGTAGAACTCTTGCTTTTTATCATCGTCAGCTTCGTTAGTTGGGCGTTGCACTGATTGATGTTTATATTGATGTGTTTGTTCCTCGGTCTAAATCTTGCGCTCGTGATTCAGTTGGTAATAGGACCCCAATTCACACATTATGAGCTTCCGCTGTGCTTGTCTAGAAAACATCAGTGCCACTCCCTCTGTATGTTGGGCATCAGTGCCACTCCCTCTGTATGTTGGGCATCAGTGCCACTCCCTCTGTTTTGTTTGGCATCAGTACCACTCCCTCTGTTTGTTGGGCATCAGTGCCACTCCCTCTGTATGTTGAACATCAGCTCCACTCCCTCTGAATGTTGAACATCAGCTCCACTCCCTCTGTATGTTGAACATCAGCTCCACTCCCTCTGTATGTTGGGCATCAGTGCCACTCCCTGTGTGTTTTGGGCATCAGTGCCACTCCCTGTGTGTTTTGGGCATCAGTGCCACTCCCTCTGAATGTTGGGCATCAGTGCCACTCCCTCTGTATGTTGAACATCAGCTCCACTTCCTCTGTATGTTGGGCATCCGTTCCCTTGTTTCCAGAATACATGATCATTTCCCCAGTAGCCAGCCTCATCTCTCCTGATTGTGTCCATCTTGTTTCGCACAGTCCTAGCACTGCCATGTTGTAATTCCTCATCTCGTTAGCTATCTGGGCTGTCTTACCTGCCTGGCACATTGTTCTAACATTCCATGTCGCTATGTTTGTTTTCTTTTTGGCTTTCAGATGGCAGTCAGTCGTGGAGCCTACTTGTGGCCTTCATTCTTCTCATTTCCAAAAGCCATCTTTGCCAAGGCCGTCTGCTGTTGTTATGTTGTCAGAGTTTTAATAACCGATTTACAATAGACATGGATGGTAGGCTATAACTCAACCCAACCTAACCCAACTCAACCCAACCTAACTCAACCTAACTCAACCCAACCTAACCCAACTGAACCTAACCTAACTGAACCCAACCCAACCTAACCTAAATCAACCCAACCCAACATCACCTAACCTAACCCAACCTAACCCAACTCAACCCAACTCAACCTAACCTAAATCAACCCAACCCAACATAACCTAATCCAACCCAACCTAACCCAACCCAACCTAACCTAAATCAACCAACCCCAACCTAACCTAACCGAATACAACCCAACCTAAACTAACCAAACACAACCTAACCCAACCCAACATAACCTAACCCAACCCAACCTAACCTAAATCAACCTAACCTAACCCAACCTAGCCTAACCCAACCTAGCCTAACCCAACCTAACCTAAATCAACCCAACCTAACCTAACCCAACCCAAACTAACCTAACCTAACCGAACACAACCCAACCCAACCCAAACTAACCCAACCCAACCTAACCTAACCAAACACAACCCAACCCAACCTAACCTAACCTAAATCAACCCAACCTAACCCAACCCAACCCAAACTAACCCAACCCAACCTAACCTAACCGAACACAACCCAACCCAACATAACCTAACCCAACCCAACCTAACCCAAACCAACCTAACCCAACCTAACCTAAATCAACCCAACGCAACCCAACCCAACCTAACCTAACCCAACCTAACCTAACCTAACCTAACCCAACCCAACTCAACCTAACCCAACCCAACCTAACCCAACCTAACCTAACCCAACTCAACCCAACCCAACCTAACCTAAATCAACCTAACCCAACTCAACCCAACCTAACTCAACGCAACCCAACCTAACCTAACTCAACCCAACCTAACTCAACCCAACCCAAGCTAACCCAACACAACCCAACCTAACTCAACCCAACCTAACCCAACCCAACCTAACCCAACTCAACCCAACCCAATCCAACTCAACCCAACTCAACCCAACTAAAACCTAACCTAAATCAACCCAACCCAACATAACCTAACCCAACTCAACCTAACCCAACTCAACCTAACCCAACTCAACCTAACACAACCCAACCTAACTCAACCCAACCCAAGCTAACCCAAACCAACCCATCCCAACCAAACCTATCATACACTAGGTGAATTGTCTGTGCTTAGTCTATTCCGTCGCCCATGATCTATCCAGCATGATTGTCCCTTCTGGAATCTGTTGTTTCTGCTCTCTTATCTCATGGGATCATTCAAACATGCACACTCTCTCACCATTTCAAGGTCACGAACTCGAGGAAGATCTACTCATGCCCCCCCCCCCCACCCCCACATAGAACAAATAAAGACGCCTCCAGCTGTACTATCAATGACTGAGGCACCGACAGATGGGTGGAGTGTAAGCACGTGACTACGGACACCGTCAGATGGGTGGAGTGTAAGCACGTGACTACGGTCACCGACAGATGGGTGGAGTGTAAGCACGTGACTACGGACACCGTCAGATGGGTGGAGTGTAAGCACGTGACTACGGACACCGACAGATGGGTGGAGTGTAAGCACGTGACTACGGACACCGTCAGATGGGTGGAGTGTAAGCACGTGACTACGGACACCGTCAGATGGGTGGAGTGTAAGCACGTGACTACGGACACCGTCAGATGGGTGGAGTGTAAGCACGTGACTACGGACACCGTCAGATGGGTGGAGTGTAAGCACGTGACTACGGACACCGTCAGATGGGTGGAGTGTAAGCACGTGACTACGGTCACCGACAGATGGGTGGAGTGTAAGCACGTGACTACGGTCACCGACAGATGGGTGGAGTGTAAGCATGTGACTACGGTCACCGACAGATGGGTGGAGTGTAAGCACGTGACTACGGACACCGTCAGATGGGTGGAGTGTAAGCACGTGACTACGGACACCGTCAGATGGGTGGAGTGTAAGCACGTGACTACGGTCACCGACAGATGGGTGGAGTGTAAGCACGTGACTACGGTCACCGACAGATGGGTGGAGTGTAAGCACGTGACTACGGTCACCGTCAGATGGGTGGAGTGTAAGCACGTGACTACGGTCACCGACAGATGGGTGGAGTGTAAGCACGTGACTACGGACACCGTCAGATGGGTGGAGTGTAAGCACGTGACTACGGACACCGTGACATAAGATAACATCTGTTTTGGTGAATGTGTCCGGTCTAGAAAATATTCCTGCATAACACATTAATGTCGTCACGAAGACAGGAGCACATGCAAGCATTCCAGGTTCGGGAACTATTGAGACACTATATAACTTCCAACGCGCATATCTCTGAGAACACTTGCAGGGAGGTTATCCAGCACACATTCCCAGGAGCAATGTACAAGTGGCTCCTCACAGGAACAACTGAAAAGTAAGCCTTGACCAAGTACAATGACATAGTGGCTGGCGTTCGTTAGGGGAGGCCTGATCAGGCAAGTGACCAGTGCTAAAGATATTCATTATCATCTGGCTAACATTATCAACTGGCTAACATTATCATCTACAAGTGGCTAACATTATCATCTACAACTGGCTAACATTATCATCTGGCTAACATTATCATCTACAACTGGCTACCTTTTTAATCTACAACTGGCTACCTTTTTAATCTACAACTGGCTAACATTATAATCTACAACTGGCTAACATTATCATCTACAACTGGCTAAAATTATCATCTGGCTAACATTATCATCTACAACTGGCTAACATTATCATCTACAAGTGGCTAACATTATCATCTGGCTAACATTATCATCTACAACTGGCTAACATTATAATCTACAACTGGCTAACATTATCATCTGGCTAACATTATCATCTACAACTGGCTAACATTATAATCTACAACTGGCTAACATTATAATCTACAACTGGCTAACATTATCATCTACAACTGGCTAACATTATCATCTGGCTAACATTATCATCTACAACTGGCTAACATTATAATCTACAACTGGCTAACATTATCATCTGGCTAACATTATCATCTACAACTGGCTAACATTATAATCTACAACTGGCTAACATTATCATCTGGCTAACATTATCATCTACAACTGGCTAACATTATAATCTACAACTGGCTAACATTATAATCTACAACTGGCTAACATTATCATCTACAACTGGCTAACATTATCATCTGGCTAACATTATCATCTACAACTGGCTAACATTATAATCTACAACTGGCTAACATTATCATCTGGCTAACATTATCATCTACAACTGGCTAACATTATCATATACAACTGGCTAACATTATAATCTACAACTGGCTAACATTATAATCTACAACTGGCTAACATTATAATCTACAACTGGCTAACATTATCATCTGGCTAACATTATCATCTACAACTGGCTAACATTATAATCTACAACTGGCTAACATTATCATCTGGCTAACATTATCATCTACAACTGGCTAACATTATCATCTGGCTAACATTATCATCTACAACTGGCTACCTTTTTAATCTACAACTGGCTACCTTTTTAATCTACAACTGGCTAACATTATAATCTACAACTGGCTAACGCTTATGCTGGAAACATTCAACTTTTCTATTTTGGAATGATGTTTTAGACGACCAGGAAGCTCTGCTGAATCCCTGGTGTTCAACCCAAACCTTCGTGGAGTCCATCAGAAGGAAGTGTCTGTGTGATAACGGCAGTAAGTAATGTTGGTTGATAATTTGTCATGTTGTAGCCGTACGCGACTGACGTCATAAAGTCTTAACTTCCACCTGCATGTTCATTCTGTCAGAGAAACGTAGTCTCCCTTTCACCTTTGTTGTAGCCTCCCTTTCACCTTTGGTGTAGCCTCATTTTAACTTGGTTGTAGCCTCCATTTCACCTTTGTGGTAGCCTCCATTTCACCTTTGTTGTAGCATCCCTTTCACCTTAGTTGTAGCCTCCCTTTCACCTTTGTGGAAGCCTCCCTTTCACCTTTGTTGTAGCCGCCCTTTCTCCTTTGATGTAGCCACCCTTTCACCTTTGTTGTAGCCTCCATTTCACCTTTGTTGTAGAACGTTTTATACGAGTCTGCGTGTTTTTTTCTTCATTTCCATATTTCTTAGCAATACAAACAACTCGCCCCCTCCACCTACCATGTCCACCCCACCCACCACAATCATGACTGCCTCCCTTCCCCCCCCCCCCCCCCCAGTTTGCAACATTTTCAATTCTACAGACACATGACCACGCTAAACATCCTCTGCATGAGTGCTTTAGCGTTTACCAGACACATGACCACGCTAAATATTCTCAGCATCACTGCTCTAGCGTTTACCAGACACATGACCACGCTAAGCATCCTCTGCATGAGTGCTCTAGCGTTTACCAGACACATGACCACGCTAAACATCCTCTGCATGACTGCTCTAGCGTTTACCAGACACATGACCACGCTAAACATTCTCAGCATGACTGCTCTAGCGTTTACCAGACAAAAGTATACGCTAAACTTCCTCAACTCTAGCCATCTCAAACTGAGCAGGAACAATCACGTGACACGGCAAAGAAATGCAATCAAACGATTTCTGTCAATGGCTGGCAGGGAGGCGTGGCCAGAGATCTCTCAGTTAACGTCGCCAGAATGAGTTTTCACCAATTTCCTTCAAATAAATGTCACATCGTTCATCGAGACACTCATCTACCGAATCTTCGACCATGCTAGCTACACACCACCTTAGCCCACACACCATCTTAGCCCACACACACCTGAGAGGGAGGGTTGGACAGAAGTAGACACTGTGAAGTGAGGGTTGGACAGAAGTAGACAAGTGAGAGGGAGGGTTGGACAGAAGTAGACAAGTGAGAGGGAGGGTTGGACAGAAGTAGACAAATGAGAGGGAGGGTTGGACAGAAGTAGACAAATGAGAGGGAGGGTTGGACAGAAGTAGACAAGTGAGAGGGAGGATTGGACAGAAGTAGACAAGTGAGAGGGAGGGTTGGACAGAAGTAGACAAATGAGAGGGAGGGTTGGACAGAAGTAGACAAATGAGAGGGAGGATTGGACAGAAGTAGACAAGTGAGAGGGAGGATTGGACAGAAGTAGACAAATGAGAGGGAGGGTTGGACAGAAGTAGACAAGTGAGAGGGAGGATTGGACAGAAGTAGACAAGTGAGAGGGAGGATTGGACAGAAGTAGACAAATGAGAGGGAGGATTGGACAGAAGTAGACACTGTGAAGTGAGGGTTGGACAGAAGTAGACAAGTGAGAGGGAGGATTGGACAGAAGTAGACACTGTGAAGTGAGGGTTGGACAGAAGTAGACAAGTGAGAGGGAGGGTTGGACAGAAGTAGACAAGTGAGAGGGAGGATTGGACAGAAGTAGACACTGTGAAGTGAGGGTTGGACAGAAGTAGACAAGTGAGAGGGAGGATTGGACAGAAGTAGACAAGTGAGAGGGAGGGTTGGACAGAAGTAGACAAGTGAGAGGGAGGGTTGGACAGAAGTAGACACTGTGAAGTGAGGGTTGGACAGAAGTAGACACTGTGAAGTGAGGGTTGGACAGAAGTAGACAAGTGAGAGGGAGGGTTGGAACAGAAGTAGACAAGTGAGAGGGAGGGTTGGAACAGAAGTAGACAAATGAGAGGGAGGGTTGGAACAGAAGTAGACAAGTGAGAGGGAGGGTTGGAACAGAAGTAGACAAATGAGAGGGAGGGTTGGACAGAAGTAGACAAATGAGAGGGAGGGTTGGAACAGAAGTAGACAAATGAGAGGGAGGGTTGGACAGAAGTAGACAAATGAGAGGGAGGGTTGGAACAGAAGTAGACAAGTGAGAGGGAGGGTTGGAACAGAAGTAGACAAGTGAGAGGGAGGGTTGGAACAGAAGTAGACAAGTGAGAGGGAGGGTTGGACAGAAGTAGACACTGTGAAGTGAGGGTGGAACAGAAGTAGACAAGTGAGAGGGAGGGTTGGACAGATGTAGACAAGTGAGAGGGAGGGTTGGACAGATGTAGACAAGTAGACATTGGGAAGTGAGGGCTGGACAGAAGTAGACATTGGGAAGGAAGTATTGAAACATGTCAGATATACGAGGACGTCTCTATGGGTGACCCCTCAGAGCAGTCTCAGTTTGTAGCCAATGATGCAATTGGTGATGATGGTGGTAATGCTTATTTTGTCAAGGACTTTAAGAAAGGTTTACCTGTATTTCAGGTGTCCTTGACCTTGTTGACCTTCAAGGACAAGTCAGGAATCTGTCGTCCTCTACAGAAGATTATGCCTCTGATTTTGTGAATGGCCGAGAGACGTACGTGGCCATCAGGGTGGAGAGTAAGTTTTTTTATTCTCTGGCAGAGGCAACCTGCTTCTAGGGGATGCTCTCATATCATGTAGAGTTGCTGAGAGGAGCAAGCAGGGGCGCATCTACGGGAAACAGCACCTTTGACATGATGCGACCCTGTCCAATAATATGACACCATTCTTTTCAAACATAATGACAGCTAAACAAGTGACGCTAGATCGTCTCCTAGTGGCCTTACACCGAAGCCATCTGGTCTACATGTATCGCTTCCACTGATTGGCCTTTGCTCAGTTGTTTGTTCAGGTTTTTCTTTTCCGATATTCAACAGAGCAAGGTCACAGTCTGTCCTGAGCAATATCACAGAGTCTGGCCTGAGCAAGATCACGGAGTCTGTCCCGAGCAAGATCACAGAATCTGAATTTGTCTAAAGCAAGATCACTGGCCTGAGCAAGATCAGATAATCTGAGTCTGTCCTGGGCAAGAACAGAGTCTCAGTCTGTCCTGAGCAAGATCACAGTCTGACCTAAGTAAGATCACAGTCTCTGTCCTGAGCAAGATCACATAGTATGCGTCTGTCCTGAGCAAAATCACAGAGACTGGGTTTGTCCTGAGCAAGATCACAGAGTCTGCGTCTGTCCCGAGAAAGATCACATAGCCTGAGTCTGTCCTGAGTGAGATCACAGAGTCTGCGTCTGTCTTGAGCAAGATCACAGAGTCTGTCCTGAGCAAGATCACAGAGTATGTCCTAAGCAAGATCACAGAGTCTGCCCTGACCAAGATCAGAGTCTGGCCTTAGCAAGATTATAGAGTCTGAGTCTGTCCTGAGCAAGATCACAAAGTCTGTCGTGAGCAAGATCAGAGTCTGTTCTGAGCAAGATCACAGAGTCTCAGTCTGTCCTGAGCAAGGTCTCAGAGTCTCAGTCTGTCCTGAGCAAGATCACAGTCTCAGTCTGTCCTAAGCAAGATCACAGTCTGAGTCTGTCCTGAGCAAGATCAGAGTATGTCCTGAGCAAGATCACAGAGTCTGGCCTGAGCAAGATCACAGAGTGTTAGTTTGTCATGTCAAATTGAAACTATGAAATAGGAAACTTTTAGTTGTAACTTATTGAATGACCTCTCACAGCTGGCGATCGCATGTAAGAAGGTCACCCTTTTCTGAATAGCAATGCGGAGATTGCGGAAGAGGATATCACAAAGGTGAAAGGCAGGCTACCACAAAGGTGAAAGGGAGGCTACCACAAAGGTGAAGGGGAGGCTACAACAAAAGTGAAAGGGAGGCTACCACAAAGGTGAAAGGCAGGCTACAACAAAGGTGAAAGGGAGGCTACCACAAAGGTGAAAGGGAGGCTACAACAAAGATGAAAGGGAGGCTACAACAAAAGTGAAAGGTAGGCTACCACAAAGGTGAAAGGCAGGCTACAACAAAGGTGAAAGAGAGGCTACAATAAAGGTGAAAAGGAGGCTACCACAAAGGTGAAAGGGAGGCTACAACAATGGTGAAAGGGAGGCTACAACAAAGGTGAAAGGGAGGCTACAACAAAGGTGAAAGGGAGGCTACAACAAAGGTGAAAGGCAGGCTACAACAAAGGTGAAAGGGAAGCTACAACAAAGGTGAAAGGGAGGCTACAACAAAGTTGAAAGGGAGGCTACAACAAAAGTGAAAGGGAGGCTACAACAAAGGTGAAAGGGAGGCTACAACAAAGGTGAAAGGGAGGCTACAACAAAGGTGAAAGGGAGGCTACAACAAAGGTGAAAGGAGGCTGTTATGCCCCCCCCCCCCATTCAGATTGCTGCCGACAGATGGGCCTCACCCTGGGGGCCACTATTCCCCTTCTCTCCCCTCTCACCTCACTCTGTTTCATTTGTCTCTGTCCTACAGTCACACTCTTGCACAACTTTCACACGCGCTCTCATGGTGAGGCCCTTCCATTGCACTTTGGTTGGGCTAGCTTCTGAGGGCGCACAAACCTAGTATAGGTACATACAGACGCACACATTCATCCAAGCACTGGTTTATGCGTCCTGATATCGCCCAATGGACTACGGTCTGGGGTGGAAAATGGCGCGCCTCCACCAGTAGAAACTAGTGAGGCAAACATCTAAGCAACAACAATAAACTCCCCCCCCCCCCTTCAAGTGTCCCCCATGGCACATGCTATACCTGCCGTGCACTAGATGCGCCACTGTTAACAGGATCCACAATAATTGTGTAGTTCTTTGAATTGTTTGTCACAAACCATATGGTACAGTCAATGCATTATTATCTCTCTCTCTCTCTTTATCTCTGTCTCTAGCTGTATGTCTGTCACTCGCTTTCTGTCTGTCTCTTTCTCTGTCTCTCTCTCTGTCCCTCTCTCTCTCTCTCTGTCTCTCCATGTCTGTCTGCCTCTCTCTCTTTCTCTCTCTCTGTCTCTCTCTCTTTGTCTCTCTCTCTGTCTCTCTCTCTCTGTCTCTCTCTGTCTCTCTCTCTCTCCCTCTCTTTCTGCCTCTCTCTCTCTGTCTCTCTCTCTCTCACACACATTGTACAATCTATATTCATGTCTCTCTCTCTCTCTCTCACACACACATTGTACAATCTATATTCATGTCCCCCCCCCCTCTCTCTCTCTCTCTCTCTCTCTCTCTCACACACACATTGTACAACCTATATTCATGTCCTCTCGTCATGTCTCCCTCCCCCTCTCCGTCTCCCTCTCTCTCTATATTCATGTCCTCATTGGTCATGTCTTGCAGGACAAGGAGAGAACGGCCCTCACAGATACATTCCTCTACTCAACAATCTGGACAGAGTTCATCCTGAGTTATTGGGTAAGCCGGGGCGGCAGGTTCAGTACATTTTTGTGGCTGGACTAATAACTGACCAGTACGTCGGTCTGCTGTGGGAGGGGAAGGGGGTAGGTTTTCGGTCGGTTGGTGTGGTCAGGTTAGTTCATGGAATAGTTAGTTGACGAGTCAGGCTAATTGATAGTGTAGTAAGCTGATAGGGCGTTACTGGAACGCTGGACACAACACTTCATTAGGGCCCTCACCTGGAACACTGGACACAACACTTCATTAGGGCTCTCACCTGGAATGCTGGACACAACACTTCATTAGGGCCCTCACCTGGAACGCTGGACACAATACTTCATTAGGGCCCTCACCTGGAATGCTGGACACAAACTTCATTAGGACCCTCACCTGGAACGCTGGACACAACACTTCAGTAGGGCCTTCACCTGGAACGCTGGACACAACACTTCATTAGGGACCTCATCTGGAACGCTGCACACAACACTTCATTAGGGTCCTCACCTGGAATGCTGGACACTTCATTAGGGACCTCACCTGGAATGTTGGACACAACACTTCATTAGGGCCCTCACCTGGAATTCTGGACACTTCATTAGGGACCTCACCTGGAATGTTGGACACAACACTTCATTAGGGCCCTCACCTGGAATGCTGGACACTTCATTATGGCCCTCACCTGGAATGTTGGACACAACACTTCATTAGGGACCTCATCTGGAACGCTGCACACAACACTTCATTAGGGTCCTCACCTGGAATGCTGGACACTTCATTAGGGACCTCACCTGGAATGTTGGACACAACACTTCATTAGGGCCCTCACCTGGAATGCTGGACACTTCATTAGGGACCTCACCTGGAATGTTGGACACAACACTTCATTAGGGCCCTCACCTGGAATGCTGGACACTTCATTATGGCCCTCACCTGGAATGTTGGACACAACACTTCATTAGGGCCCTCACCTGGAATGCTGGACACTTCATTAGGGACCTCACCTGGAACGCTGGACACTTCATTAGGGCCCTCACCTGGAATGCTGGACACTTCATTAGGGCCCTCACCTGGAGCGCTGGACACAACACTTCATTAGGGCCCTCACCTGGAACACTGGGCACTTCATTAGGGCCCTCACCTGGAACGCTGGACACAACACTTCATTTGGACCCTCACCTGAAACGCTGGACACTTTATTAGGGCCCCCACCTGGAACGCTGGATACAACACTTCAGTAGGGCCCTCACCTGGAACGCTGGACACTTCATTAGGGCCCTCACCTGGAACGCTGGACACAACACTTCATTAGGGCCCTCACCTGAAACGCTGGCCACAACACATCCTCAACAGACACTGGTCAATTAATGACTGTAAATCGCCTGTCACAAACAGAAACTGACCCTAGCCAACTGTCCCACTTTCCTACTGTCCAACTGTCCAGGAAACACAGAAAGCCATCGACCACCTCACTAACGGACAGGCTCTAGGCTCAGATCCTGCCGAGATCTACAAAGCTGGGGGACCCAGACTGACTGAGAAGCTGACCAGACTCTTCTGTGAAATGTGGAATCAGCATCGTATCCCACAAGACGCCAAAGATTCATCCATTGCTCCTCTCTATAAGAGGCAAGTCTGTGCCAGCTATGGGAGGGTATCTCTACTTTGTGTTGCAGTAAAGATACTTGCACAAATTCTACTAGACAGACTTTTGTCAGACAGTGGCAACCTTAACTTAACTTAACATCTTTATACTGGTTTAGAAGATTCTGTATACAACTAGTTTCACTAACATTACCTTGCTCCAAAAGCTATGCTCATTCAATTTATTCTTAAATGCATTAATTGCCTCTGCCTCCACTACTTCTTGTGGCAATGCATTCCAAGCAGACACCACTCTCTGACTAAACAAATATTTCCTAATATCTAACCTGGACCTCTCTTTAATCAGCTTGTAGCTATGCCCTCTTGTTATTGTGGGTGGCTGCATTTTAAAAAACTTGTTATAGTCTAATTTATCCATTCCTCTGATCATCTTATAAACCTGTATTAAGTCACCTCGAATTCTTCTCTCTTCGAGACACTGTAGGCCGGTTTTTCTGAGTCTTTCCTTAAAACTATAATTCTGGAATCACACTATCATCTTTGTCACTCTTTTCTGTATTCTTTCCAACATGTTTATGTCCCCTCTATGATAAGGACTCCACACCTGTACACAGTACTCCAATCTAGGTCTAACTAAAGCTTTATACAGTTTGACGATCACTTCCTTGCTCCTATGTTTAATATTTCTTTTTTCATACCTAACATTGCATTTGCCTTTTTCACTGCTACCTGGACTTGTTCAGTCACCTTACCTGTACCATCTTTAATAGTATGTTTCACCTGATCTTGACTAACATAGTCTGCCCATTATGTCCGGAGTGGTTCGCCAGGGTCTTTGTGTGTGACAAAGACAAGAATATGACCCCTGCCCCACAGAGAGCATGTCGTCGGAGGCGACAAACTGTGTGATATACCATAACACTGACCATGGTTAGGTGGTTTGTTAAGAGTAGCATACGTGGTGCCTAACAGGCTGTGGTTCTACTTTGCTCTAGCATTTGAGTCTATTAATATGGACTCGCACATCGGTTAACTACTATCCGAAGCACTTTTCTCAACGCAGCGGATTAATAAGTTACTCGAGCCTAGCCCGCTAAGCAGGAAATCCTCCCAGGGTTAAATTCAGTTCATGCCAGAGCTGGAACCTGCACAGGGGCATTTGCCACTGTACCAGTACAGGTTGATAAAGACTAAGACCTGAGTATGTTTCACCTGACCAGACGTTAGTCCCCTTGCTCCCAGACTATCAAATCTGTCCTCTATTTTTTGCCTTCAGTGAAGCTGAACAATTTGTCCAAGCCGGAGACAAAACTCAACAAACGTGACAGAGTTAAGAAGGCACAGCCCCGCCCACTGCGATCCAACACAAACAAGGCAGATATCAAGCCACGCCCCCCAAGTGCAGAGCGAGGTTCAAGGTCGCGACAAGGGAAGTGATGTACAACCACACTTCGGGCCCATCAATCTGGTTTATCATTAAACTCCATCCAAATTCAAGACATCTTCTTTATGATTTCCAGACACATCAAGCAGAACCCCTGACCTAGTCAGTCAACAAAGTTAAACAACAGCAGACATAATTTGCTGTTTAAAATTAGAGACCAACTAGCAAAACCATTGGCTATATTACGGTCTCAATCACTTGCAAAAGAGATTGTTCCACGGGATTGGAAAGATGCAGGAGTGATCCCCTTATTCTTCTTCTTCTTCTTCATCGTACGCAGTCAGACGTCAACCTTTATTTTACCTGAGGCTGTCGACACTGCCATAGAGCTTGTCTAGTGTTGCCACTGGTGATGGCCACATCTGCTTTCTCTGGTCCTCGTATGTCGGGCAGTTTTGCAGCAGATGTTCAGCTGTTATTTTCCCGGTGCCGCACGTGCATTCGTCAGTGCCACCTATCTTCAATTTATTGAATAGGTGGTACCTCAGTCTATTGTGGCCAGTGCGAAGTCTGAAGACCACGGCCTGCTCTCTTCTGTTCAACTGGTAATAGGCATCGTTTTTTTGTGTAGCCAGTATGTTCCGTTTCCCATTTGGTCATGTATCTAGCTCTAATAAGCCTTTTGGACTCTTCGTATGCCACACTAGTATCTGGTTGTGGTAGTCTTGCACCTTCTTTTGCCAGTCTGTCTGCCTCCTCGTTGCCTTGGATGTTACAGTGGGATGGAACCCATTGTACCACTACTCTTTTTGGTGCGGGCTACTGGCATAGTTGACAGAGTACTGCTCTTAAATCATTAAGTTCAGTATTTTTCTGGCTTTTTAGTGCTGTAACTATGGCCAGGGCATCTGTACGCAGGACTAAATGGCTTTCATTACTCTTGCTTGTCACCATTTCTTCTACTGCAGCCCTCAGTGCTTCTGCTCTGAAATTGCTTGAGTATTTTCTAGTTGCCACTGACCGTGTTACTTTTCTACCATTTGGTAGGCTCAGAAATACCCCTGCCCCTCCGTTCTGTGTTGTGTTTATTACAGAACCGTCGGTGTATGCATGGGTCTAGTCTATGCTTGGGTAGTTTTTCGTTATGTACCTCAGGGTTGTATCTCTTCTTTCTTTTTCAGTCTGCCTGTTTTTGTTTATAATACCTGGTATGTTTTCTACCATCTCCGGAATGATATGCTGCTCTGGAAATATATGCTGCCTCCAGGTAGGTTTTCGTACAGTAGGGATGGGCTTTGGTGTTGTTAATGCGTTCATAGGGTCTTCGCTCATCTTTGCTTTGGCTATTTCTGCAAAGTTTCTCTGCTTTAGTTTCCCATTTCCAAAGTTATTTAGTCTCTTGTGCATTGGATGGTCAGTCAGTCTTCTGAGTTTTTCTGCTTGCTGCTGGGCTCTGCAGTCTCTTCTGTCGGTCATGGGTTGCAGATTTGTAATCTTTTCAAGTTCTACAATTGGCGTTGACTTCATGCCTCCTGTTATAACTCTCATGGCTTGGTTTTGAAGTTTGCTAATTTTGTCAAAGTTCGCCTTTGCTACTGTTATCCATGCCATACTCGAGAACTGGTCTCTCTTCCAGTGCACAGTTTCTTTAGTATACTTTCATCTGCTCCCCAGCTTGTGCCAGCAAGTTTCCTCATGATTGCCATTCTTTCTCTGGCTCTCATTCGGTTTCTCTCGATCTGACTTTTCCATGTCATGCGCCGATCAAATGTGACTCCCAGGTAGTTTGGATCCCCTTTTTCAAAAAGGGCAAGAAACCAGATCCACCAAATTATAGACCGGTGAGTTTAACAAGCATAGTCTGTAAATTGTTAGAGTCAATAATCAAAGAAAACATTGTAATGCATTTAGACAAGTTTAATCTAATCAGAAATAGCCAGCATGGGTTTACTAGAGGGAGATCGTGCTTAACAAATTTATTAGAATTCATGGAGGAGGTTACCAAAATGATAGATAAAGGGGAGCCAGTGGATGTTATTTATCTAAATTTTGCAAAGGCCTTTGATAGAGTACCTCATCAAAGATTATTTCGAAGTTCAAATCAAATGGAATAGGTGGGGAAGTTGCCAAATGGATTGAAAATTGGTTAACGGGAAAAAGGCAGAGTGTGGACACAAATAAGGAGTACTCTGAGTGGTGTGAAGTGAAAAGTGGAGTGCCACAGGGCTCGGTTTTGGGACCAATTTTGTTCTTGATATATATAAATGATTTGGACATTGATGTGGGATCCATGATTGCAAAATTCGCTGATGACACAAAATTATGCAGTAGTGTCTCATCTAAAGCAGAAGTGGATATATTGAGGGATTTAGATAAAATTCGAGAATGGTCTGTAAGCTGGCAAATGGAGTTTAATGAAGATAAATGTACA
Source organism: Ariolimax columbianus (assembly GCA_036924085.1). Lineage (NCBI taxonomy): Eukaryota > Metazoa > Mollusca > Gastropoda > Stylommatophora > Arionidae > Ariolimax > Ariolimax columbianus. The sequence goes on from JAVGWX010000015.1 coordinate 73,152,919, forward strand.
GTCATCCACATGGGTAGATCAAATATGGAACATAATTACAGAATGGGCAAGAACAATATTAGAAAGATAGATAAAGAAAGAGACGTAGGGGTTATAATAGATCATACAGGTAAGGTGAGTGAGCAAGTTAAGGTAGCAATGAAAAAGGCAAATGCAATGTTAGGTATGATAAAAAGAAATATTAAACATAGGAGCAAGGAAGTGATAGTCAAACTGTATAAAGCATTAGTTAGACCTAGATTGGAGTACTGTGTACAGGTGTGGAGTCCTTATCATAAAGGGGATATAAACATGCTGGAAAGAACACAAAAAAGAGCGACAAAGATGATAGTGGGATTCCAGAATTACAGTTATGAGGAAAGACTCAGAAAAACCGGCCTACAGTGTCTCGAAGAGAGAAGAATTCGTGGTGACTTAATACAGGTTTATAAGATGATCAGAGGAATGGATAAATTAGACTATAACAAGTTTTTCAAAATACAACCACCCACAATAACAAGAGGGCATAGCTACAAGCTGACTAAAGAAAGGTCCAGATTAGATATTAGGAAATATTTTTTTTGTCAGGGAGTGGTGAAAGCTTGGAATGCATTGCAACAGAAGGAAGTGGGTGCAGAGACAATTAATACATTTAAAAACAGATTTGATGTGCATAGCTTTTAGAGCAAGGTAATGCAAATGAAACTGCTTGTATACAGACTCTGTTGAGTTTTCTAAACCAGTATAATGACGTTAAGTTTAGTTATAACACAGTCAACAAGGTTAAACAACAGATAGGACATAACAAGGTTAAACAATAGATGGGACATAACAAGGTTAAACAATAGATGGGACATAACAAGGTTAAACAGCAACAGTCCCACCAAAGTCAGATATAACTGTGGTAGAGCTGCTTAACGCTGGGCTGCTAGAGAGTTACACTGGACGATCAGACTTCCTCATGTAAACTAGAGAGTTACACTGGACGATCAGACTTTCTCATGTGAACCAGAGAGTTACACTGGACGATCAGACTTCCTCATGTGAACTAGAGAGTTACACTGAATACTGGACGATCAGACTTCCTCATGTAAACTAGAGTTACACTGAACACTGGATGATCAGACTTCTTCATGTGAACTAGAGAGTTACACTGAACACTGGATGATCAGACTTCCTCATGTGAACTAGAGAGTTACACTGAACACTGGATGATCAGACTTCCTCATGTGAACTAGAGAGTTACACTGAACACTGGACGATTAGACTTCCTCATGTGAACTAGAGAGTTACACCACTGAACACTGGACGATCAGACTTCCTCATGTGAACTAGAGAGTTACACTGAACACTGGATGATCAGACTTCCTCATGTGAACTAGAGAGTTACACTGAACACTGGACGATTAGACTTCCCCATGTGAACTAGAGAGTTACACTGAACACTGGACGATCAGACTTCCTCATGTGAACTTGAGAGTTACACTGGACATTGGATGATCAGACTTCCTCATGTGAACTAGAGAGTTACACTGAACACTGGACGATCAGACTTCCTCATGTGAACTAGAGAGTTACACTGAACGATTAGACTTCCTCATGTGAACTAGAGAGTTACACTGGACACTGGATGATCAGACTTCCTCACGTGAACTAGAGAGTTACACTGAACACTGGACGATTAGACTTCCTCATGTGAACTAGAGAGTTACACTGAACACTGGACGATTAGACTTCCTCATGTGAACTAGAGAGTTACACTGAACACTGGACGATGAGACTTCCTCATGTGAACTAGAGAGTTACACTGAACACTGGACGATCAGACTTCCTCATGTGAATTAGAGAGTTACACTGAACACTGGATGATCAGACTTCCTCATGTGAACTAGAGAGTTACACTGAACAATCAGACTTCCTCATAGCAAAACACTAAAACCTCCGTTAAACATTAAATCAGATATTTATTTATTACAAAAAGAGTAATTGATACACATTGATAAAAACCTAACCTAACTTACTCAACAAATATGGATCTAGCTAACTCAAGGAATATTAGTATGAGCTAGATGGAATCCCTGAAACTATCAAATCCAGTTCTGTAGTCTTTTTCTTCTTCTTCTGCGTACACAGTCAGACAGTAACCATTATTTTTTCGAAAAAAGCGGCGGTCATCCTGAGGCTCTCGCCACTGCCATAGAGCTTGTCTTGCAGTTCCACTGGTAATGGCCACATCTGCTCTCTCTGATCCTCGTATGTCGGGCAGTTCTGCAGCAGATGTTCAGTGGTCATTTTACCAGTACCGCACGGGCATTCGTCGGTACACCCTATCTTCAATTTGTTGAATAGGTGGTACCTCAGTCTGTTGTGGCCAGTGAGAAGTCTGAAGACAACGACCTGCTCTCTTCGGTTCAACTGGTAATAGGCATCGTTTTTGGTGTAACCAGTATGTTCGGTTTCCCATTTGGTCATGTATCTGGCTTTGATAAGCCGTTTTGACTCTTCGTACGTCATACTGGTATCTGTTTGTGGTAGTCTTGCACCTTCTTTTGCCAGTCTGTCTGCCTCCTCGTTGCCTTGGATGTTGCAGTGTGACGGAACCCACTGTACCACTACCCTTTTTGGTGCGGACTGCTGGAACAGTTTGCAGAGTGCTGCTCTTAAGTCATTAAGCTCAGTGTTTTTCTGGCTTTTTAGCGCTGTGACTACGGCGAGAGCATCTGTCAGCAGGACTATATGGCTCTCATTTTCACTGTGTGTCACCATTTCTTCCACTGCCGCCCTCAGTGCCTCTGCCTCCGCTCTGAAATTGCTTGTGTTCTTACCAGTAGCGAATGACAGTGTTATTTGTCTGCCGTTTGGTAGGTTCAGGAATGCTCCTGCCCCTCCGTTCTGTGTAGTGTTTGTTACAGAACCGTCGGTGTATGCATGGGGTTCTGTAGTCTAATCTAATACACATATGAAACGCTATATTTCAAATCTTGTCCTATCTACTTAAATATTCTCTTGTCTGCAATCTCATGTGCCCGTCCTGGCAGTTGGTGTTGCTGGTCTCTAGTGGTCGCGTCGTGTGATAACAGCGTTTCACAATGTTCGTGTGTGTGCTCTCAGAGGAGTCTTAAGATACATCTCACTGTATATCTGTATGCATGCGTTCTCTCTCATCTGTCATCCCCACAGATCAGAGCAATCACTGTGGAGACTACAATCAATTCTTTTATTTTTGTAATTTTCTGATGCCTTATTTCTCTATTTCCCAAGGTGGTGTGCGTTGCACTACATTTTTTATTTTGCGCCTGTTTGCCCAATGCATCTAACTTCAGCATTCATTTTATGTAAGGGTCTGCCTCCTCCTGCATTTTCTAAGGGTTTGCTTCCCCGGGGTAACAGCCATTGCTGTGATGGGGATCGAACCCAGCACCTTCAGATTGTGAGCCGTGTCACTTAGCCACTAGACCACGCCGTCCCCCTACTACAGATATGTTCTCTCTTTGATCATAAAAGGTCAACATGTCACTCCAAAAGACACACGAGCAATGCCCCTGGAGTATAGTGAGCCAGCCTTCTAGATCTGCTCGTGAAATCGAATCTTCCACAATCTAATCTGCTCCGCCCTTTGAATGACAAGTTTTTTGCACACTCAAATTACGATGCTCGCTCTGAGCCGATCAGACATCTGTCAATTATCTTTGGCTCCTCCCCTCCTTGTCCTAGTCTAAATGTAACGGCCTAGTCTAACTGTGATGGCCCAGCGTACTATTTTTGGCCGCTTAAACACAAAGTTCACTACGTTGTCTCTCGCTTTCTCAACTTGCAGCCACTTTTGACTGGCATTAATTTCATTCTAGATTTCCAACTTCGTGAGAATAAACTGTTTCTGCCTTCTATGCTTTTCCTGGTTGGTGATTCTGTTATATCCTGTAACACCACCAGTTTCAGCAAAGTCAAAGATAAAGCAAGTTCAATTATATCAACAAGTCAGGTTCTAGATTAGTCATCAAATATAAATGGAAATGTCCAACATCAAATATAAAAAAACTAAACAAAAAACAAACACACATACGCACACATGCACACACGCGCATGTCTAAAGACGCCATTACTGGCAAACAAGTTGAAATTGTCACCATACAATCTATGGACAATTTGTAGATCAGTGCCACTTATATCAGGCTTCTATGTCAAGCCCTTTACGAGTTATGAGCATTTATAATTTTCTTTATATTTCAATTAAGCAACAAAATAAATGACAAAAAGAACAGGTTATCTTCCTTCTGTTAAAATCTATACTGTTGACTTAGTCACTGACGATATGTTGACTTAGTCACTGACGATATAAATCAGCAGTGGCAGAATATAAGAGGCCGTACAAGAGGCAACAGAGATAACATATTATGAGGCCGTACAAGAGGCAACAGAGATAACATATTATGAGGCCGTACAAGAGGCAACAGAGATAAAATTGGGTAAGAAGAAAGCAGAAAATAAGAAACTATTGGTAACAACTGAAATGATAATCAAAATGGAGGACAGACACAAATTATAGAACAGTTCCACAGAACATGGCATTGCTAAACATAAGAGTATCAAGAATGGATGAGATCAATAATCAAAGATGACACGAGAAAAATCATGGATGGACCCATGCGAGGAAATTGAAGACCTGAAGAGAACAGGGAAATTTGATCGTCCATAAGAAAGTCATACAATCCTTGAGTCATAATAAGGTCATACAATCCTTGAGTCATAATAAGGTCATACAATCCTTGAGTCATAATAAGGTCATACAATCCTTGAGTCATAATAAGGTCATACAATCACGGATGATTAATGATAAGAATTTGGAACCAATAACAGACCCAGACAAGAGAGGAGAAATAAGAGAAGGAGAGAATGTGTTCTAGAGCTGTATGAGGGAGACCTGTATGAGGGAGACCTGTATGAGGGAGACCTGTATGAGGGAGACCTGTATGAGGCTAAGACAAATGACATGACCTTGATAGAAGTAAGATTGCCTGTAACCAGAGAAGAATTCAATCCCAACTAAGCACGAGGGACAGATGATATCGAGCTCCTCAAACCAGGGGGAGTTTTGGAACTGTTTAATGTTAATGATATTTACAACGATGGAATTAGGTCAAACGAACACACAGCTACAATAATAATCCCGTTGCTAAGAAGAAATAGGTGACCAATTCTGAACGACCAGCTTCACAAGATATGCATGAACAATGATATTAAATATAATTAAGGACAAAATCGATGGCATGATAGAGGATGTGCTAATAGATAACCAGCTCTAATTTTGCAAGGTACATGAAATGTTATCTGATCATCGCAACTTCTTGCGGGACAAATGATTGACCAAAGACGACCTCTAGTTCTCTGTTTTATTGACTACAAAAAAGACTTTGATAAAGTCCCCATGAACAAACTTTTTCAGATGTTGCAACAAATAGGTGCAGAGAGACCATGCATTAGGTTCATCCAGAACTTGTACGAAGTTAATGAGTTGTAACAGGCTACGAAGTTAATGAGTTGTAACAGGCTACGAAGTTAATGAGTTGTAACAGGCTACGAAGTTAATGAGTTGTAACAAGCTACGAAGTTAATGAGTTGTAACAGGCTACGAAGTTAATGAGTTGTAACAGGCTACGAAGTTAATGAGTTGTAACAGGCTACGAAGGTAATGAGTTGTAACAGGCTACAAAGTTAATGAGTTGTAACAGGGGTGTCAAAGTCAGTGCTATGAAAATTAATGAGTTGTAACAGGGGTGTCAAAGTCAGTGCTATGAAAGTTAATGCCATCGAACTTGCTGATGATCAAGCCACAGTGGGAGGATCAGACGCCAGACTGCAATGGCTGCTTGAAAAAAATGAAGAACACAGCCAAAGAGTTTGACATGAAAATTAACACATTGGAGGCAAACTAGGCTAACAGACAAGAGGATCAGTACAATCATGGATGGAGAAATAATCCATCAAGTACTTGAGGCAAACCATAGGGAAGTTGACCACAATGAGACGCAATTTAGGACCAGTATAGCACTGGCGGAAAGGGTCTTCAGAGAAAACTAGAAACTGCAGGATAAAACTGACAAAAGAATCATCTCTAGTCACTGTATGGAGGGGCTACCATGGCTTGGGACGAGGGAGTTGGACAGAAAGATGATCCAACGACAATGTCCTCTCTGAGGTAGGCAGGCACAGACAATGTCCTCACTGAGGTAGGCAGGCACAGACAATGTCCTCACTGAGGTAGGCAGGCACAGACAATGTCCTCACTGAGGTAGGCAGGCACAGACAATGTCCTCACTGAGGTAGGCAGGCACAGACAATGTCCTCACTGAGGTAAGCTAACACAGACAATGTCCTCACTGAGGTAGGCTAACACAGACAATGTCCTCACTGATGTAAGCTAACACAGACAATGTCCTCACTGAGGCAGGCTAACATAGACAATGTCCTCACTGGGGCAGGCACAGACAATGTCTTCACTGAGACGGGCACAGACAAATAACGAAGATGACAGAGTGTATTACAAAATTGTGTTCTTTCCCAGGCAAAGATAGGTACAAAAACTAGTCAAATATAAATAGAACATATTCAGCATAAATTTATAAATGGAACATATCCATCATCAAATATAAATTAAACATATCCAGCATCAAATATAAATTAAACATATCCAGCATCAAATATATAAATGGAACATATCCAGCATCAAATATAAATACAATATTTCTAACAGAAAATATAACTGATTTTGCTATGCACATTCCTACATCCATCGATCAATCAATACGCACATTCAAACAATCATCCATCCATCCATACACTGAAAAGAAGACTGGCAAAGCCATCAGGTGCAGACCCACTTTCTCACACAGACCCACTCACACACAGACCCACTAACTCACAGACCCATACACTATCACACAGAACCACTCACTCACAGACCCACACACTATCACACAGACACACTCACTCACAGACTCACTCACAGACCCACACACTCACACAGACCCACTCACTCACACAGACCCACAAACTCTCACACAGACTGATTCACTCACACAGACCCACTAACTCACAGACCCATACACTATCACACAGACCCACACTCACAGACCCACACACTATCACACAGACACACTCACTCACAGACTCACTCACAGACCCACACACTCACACAGACGCACTCACTCACAGACTCACTCACAGACCCACAAACTCTCACACAGACTGATTCACTCACACAGACCCACTCACTCACAGACTCACACACTCTCACACAGACCCACAAACTCTCACACAGACTGATTCACTCACACAGACCCACTCACTCACAGACTCACACACTCTCACACAGACCCACACTCTCACACAGATCCACTCACTCACACAGACCAACACACTCTCACACAGACCCACACTCTCACACAAACACACTCACTCACAGACCCACTCACTCACAGACCCACACACTCACACAGACCTACTCACTCATACAGACCCACTCACTCACAGACCCACAAACTCTCACACAGACCCACACTCTCACACAGATCCACTCACTCACACAGACCCACTCACTCATACAGACCCACTCACTCACATACCCACACACTCTCACACAGATCCACTCACTCACACAGACCCACTCACTCACAGACCCACACACTCTCACACAGACCCACACTCTCACATAGACCCACACTCTCACAAAGACCCACTCACTCACAGACCCACACACTCTCACACAGACACACACACTCTCACACAGACCCACTCACTCACAGACCCACGCACTATCACACAGACCCACTCACTCACAGATCCACACACTCTCACACAGACCCACTCACTCACAGACCCACTCACTCACAGACCCACTCACTCACAGACCTACTCACTCACACAGACCTACGCACTCTCACAGACCCACACATTCTCTCACAGACACACTCACTCACACAGACCCACACACTCTAACACAGACCCACACACTCTCACAGAGAACTACACACTTACAGACCCACTCACTCACAGACCCACACACTCTCACACAGACCCAGTCACTCACAGACCCACTCACTCACACAGACCTACTCACTCACACAGACCTACTCACTCTCACAGACCCACACACTCTCACACAGGCCTACTCACTCGCAGAGACCCACTCACTATCACACAGACCCACTCACTCATACAGACCCACTCACTCACACGGACCCATCTGCTCACACTGACCTACTCACTCACACACTCACACAGACCCACTCACTCACACAGACCTACTCACTCACACAGACCTACTCACTCAAACAGACCCACTAACTCACACAGACCCACTCACTCACAGATCCATTCACTCACACAGACCCACTAACTCACACAGACTCACACACTCACTCACTCACAGACCCACACAGACCCACTCACTCACACAGACCCACTCACTCACAGACCTACTGACTCACACAGACTCACACACTCTCACACAGACCTACTCACTCACAGAGCTACTGACTCACACAGACCCACTCCCTCCCACAGACCTACTCACTCATACAGACCCACTCACTCACACAGGCCCACTCACTCATAGACCCAGACACTTTCACACAGACCCACTCCCTCACAGACCCACTCACTCACACAGACCCACACTCTAACACAGACCCACTCCCTCACAAACCCACTCACTCACAGACCTACTCACTCACACAGACCCATGGTCAAGTCTCTCCCTACTAATACAGCTGATCTATGGACAAGTCTCTCCCTACTAATACAGCTGATCTATGGACAAGTCTCTCCCTACTAATTCAGCTGATCTATGGACAAGTCTCTCCCTACTAATTCAGCTGATCTATGGACAAGTCTCTCCCTACTAATACAGCTGATCTATGGACAAGTCTCTCCCTACTAATACAGCTGATCTACGGTCAAGTCTCTCCCTACTAATACAGCTGGTCTATGGTCACGCCTCTCCGGATTGGAGTTTTGTCTCTTGTCTAACAATATAAACTGGAGTTTTGTCTCTTGTCTAACAACATAAATTGGAGTTTTGTCTCTTGTCTAACAATATAAATTGGAGTTTTGTCTCTTGACTAACAACATAAATTGGAGTTTTGTCTCTTGTCTAACAACATAAATTGGAGTTTTGTCTCTTGACTAACAACATAAATTGGAGTTTTGTCTCTTGTCTAACAACATAAATTGGAGTTTTGTTTCTTGTCTAACAATATAAATTGGAGTTTTGTCTCTTGACTAACAACATAAATTTGACACTTGTTCCATTAATATGCAAAGAATAGTCCTGAACATGCTTAAGAAGATGCAAAATGTCTGGGTTTAGCATCAACATGTCTGGGTTAGCATCAAAATGTCTGGGTTAGCATCAACATGTCTGGGTTAGCAACAACATGTCTGGGTTAGCAACAACATGTCTGGGTTAGCAACAACATGTCTGGTTTAACAACACCATGTCTGGGTTAGCAACAACATGTCTGGGTTAGCAACAACATGTCTGGGTTAGCAACAACATGTCTGGTTTAACAACACCATGTCTGGGTTAGCAACAACATGTCTGGGTTAGCAACAACATGTCTGGGTTAGCAACAACATGTCTGGGTTAGCAACAACATGTCTGGTTTAACAACAACATGTCTGGGTTAGCAACAACATGTCTGGGTTAGCAACACCATGTCTGGGTTAGCAACAACATGTCTGGGTTAGCAACAACATGTCTGGGTTAGCAACAACATGTCTGGGTTAGCAACAACATGTCTGGGTTAGCAACACCATGTCTGGGTTAGCAACAACATGTCTGGGTTAGCAACAACATGTCTGGTTTAGCAACAAAGCAGATGAGATACAAAAGTATGCAGATAGAAATGATTGAAAGTTGTCCTTTGATGCCCTGAAGGCAGCCTCCTCAACTCAATCACTCATTTCCTGTTCCCAGTTCTGGTGGCATGACACTACAAGGGCTGGGCGGTGCAATCCTCAATCATCCCATCGCCCATCAGCAAGCATGAATGCCACAAGTTTGCAACCAATGACAGGCCGGACATTTCTCTCACCACTGATGAGATCAAGAAAGCCGTCAGCCAAATGTCTAGCAACTTGGACCCTGGGTCATACACAGTTCTTGTTGAAGTTTACAAAGCATGACATCCCATCCCACTTCAACGACTGACAGACTTATTATGTTCAATTTTGGACAACGGCCAGGTACCTCAGGACCTGAAAGTGAAAGTCCATTTTCATTTCAGAGCAAACCACAAGGGAATCACCCTATTGTCAATCAGTGCAAAATTCTGGCCTGAGTCAGTGTGGTTTTTGAACGGGTCATTGGACGGTCAATGTGATATATGCAGCAGGTCATTAGACGGTCGATGTGATGTATGCAGCAGGTCATTAGATGGTCGATGTGATGTATGCAGCAGGTCATTAGATGGTCGATGTGATGTATGCAGCAGGTCATTAGATGGTCGATGTGATGTATGCAGCAGGTCATTAGATGGTCGATGTGATGTATGCAGCAGGTCATTAGACGGTCGATGTGATGTATGCAGCAGGTCATTAGATGGTCGATGTGATGTATGCAGCAGGTCAATAGATGGTCGATGTGATGTATGCAGCAGGTCATTAGATGGTCGATGTGATGTATGCAGCAGGTCAACTTCTGGACGAAATACCAGAAGCAGCAATGTGAAATGTAGACAGATCTTGTAGACCTGACCAAGGCATTTGAGGCCGTCAATAGGGAAGGGCTCTGGAAAATCCTGGCAACATTTTGTTGTCCCAGGACAGCGACCGGATTCGTCATGGCTGGAAAACTGCAGGAAGAATGGCCTTCCCAGCCCCCAACAGTGCCAACTGGTATTTCTTCTGGCCTTTGCAACCGTGCTTTCTGATGTTGCACATGACACTGCTACTACCAGGCACACGACACTGCTACTACCAGGTACATGACACAGCCCACATACCTAGCCAGCAGTACCCTCCCCTCACCAGACAGCCCACATACCTAGCCAGCAGAACCCTCAGCAGAGACATGACTGAGGTCACTGACGGAGTCCCATTGGGGATCCCACTGGCAAATGTTTTGTGACTGACATGTCCGATGTGTACCTCCCCATGTGGCTGACATGTCCGATGTGTACCTCCCCATGTGGCTGACATGTCCGATGTGTACCTCCCCATGTGGCTGACATGTCCGATGTGTACCTCCCCATGTGACTGACATGTCTGATGTGTACCTCCTCATGTGGCTGACATGTCCGATGTGTACCTCCCCATGTGGCTGACATGTCCGATGTGTACCTCCCCATGTGACTGACATGTCTGATGTGTACCTCCCCATGTGGCTGACATGTCCGATGTGTACCTCCCCATGTGGCTGACATGTCCGATGTGTACCTCCCCATGTGACTGACATGTCCGATGTGTACCTCCCCATGTGACTGACATGTCCGATGTGTACCTCCCCATGTGACTGACATGTCCGATGTGTACCTCCCCATGTGGCTGACATGTCCGATGTGTACCTCCCCATGTGACTGACATGTCCGATATGTACCTCCCCATGTGACTGACATGTCCGATGTGTACCTCCTCATGTGGCTGACATGTCCGATGTCTACGTCTACCTCCCCATGTGACTGACATGTCCGATGTGTACCTCCCCATGTGGCTGACATGTCCGATGTGTACCTCCCCATGTGGCTGACATGTCCGATGTGTACCTCCCCATGTGGCTGACATGTCCGATGTCTACCTCCCCATGTGACTGACATGTCCGATGTGTACCTCCCCATGTGGCTGACATGTCCGATGTGTACCTCCCCATGTGACTGACATGTCCGATGTGTACCTCCTCATGTGGCTGACATGTCCGATGTCTACGTCTACCTCCCCATGTGACTGACATGTCCGATGTGTACCTCTCCATGTGGCTGACATGTCCGATGTGTACCTCCCCATGTGGCTGACATGTCCGATGTGTACCTCCCCATGTAGATGCCGCAGGGTGAGCCCAGGACAGATGCTCGTCAGGGAGACACAAGCAATGCTACCGAGAGTCCCACCTCCTGGGAGGGGCTTGCATGGAACCGTTTCTCTTGGCCACTTGCATCACGCAAGGTGCTCAGATCGCAGAAAGGTTAATCGCTGCATGAAGTAGCGTGATGCACGAGAACCCCCACAGCCAACATGTGAACCTCAAGTGTGGCACAGTCTGTGCCAGGATTGCTGCATGGCTGTACCAAGTACAGGCTTACTGCATGGCTGTACTAAGTACAGTTTTACTGCATGGCTGTACCAAGTCCAGTCTTACTGCATGGCTGTATCAAGTACACATGGTCGTGATTACAAATCTGCCTCAATGTCCTTGACACACAATTTGAGAAGGGCAGTATAGGCCAGCCTTTCCTGTTGCAGATTGTGATGACGGTGCACATACTGCAGGGCGTGTCTGGTCAAGTCCGACCGGGCCTGACTGTTCTCCACAAGCTGTTCGGCTTTCTCCAAGAAGGTCTGTGGGGACAAAATGTTGTAACCCTTGAATGGAGGAGAACATTCATGAAATAATGAATACATGACAAACATGGGGGATCAGTGGAGGAGACCAAACAAACAGGAGTTGTGTCTGGAGAGAGAGTAGCAAGGCCAGGTCATGTATGCTGCCAAGCTATGCTTATCGGAGTATGCACTGGAGCAGCGATGGGCTTGATTGATTGATTGATTGGTTTATTAATTGATTTATTTATTTATTTATTCACTGGTTGATTGATTAATTGATTGATTCATTGATTGATTCGCTGATTGAATGTTACATAGATTGATTCATAAATTAATTGATTCGCTGATTGATTGATGAACAAAGAGAACCAACCTCACCAACAAATATCCAATATTTGAGCACACAACAAATGTTTTTACAAAGAAAAGATTTGTTCAAAACGAAAACATCACTTGTACACAGGAAAATAAATCTGAGTGGTCAAATCCTCATAGAAGACAATGGAGATCAGCTTAACCTTACTAGCAAACATTTCAAGATCTATAGGGGAACTACTAAACATTGCCGGACAGAAAAAGTTGGGGGGTCAAAATGACATTGTGTTGACAAAATTGGCACAGACAAGAAGAGCAGATGTCAATGGCGAGATCCTGAGACAAGTTTGAAGCTATTTGATGTCTTGGCCCTGTGCCATCACACACAGTGCTCACATGGCTGAGACAAACCTCATCAGAAACAGCCAGCTTCACGACAGGACAGGATGCTGTCCATGTGTGTCTCACATGTGGTAGTTTGTTCAAATCGGACTGTACAGTGAAATCTGAAAACACATGTCTCACATTACCGTCATCTTCACTGGCAATGAGCTGTACTGTAGTACGTCACTGGTTGGTAGTTCATGTACTGTAGTAGGTCAATCACTAGTTGTTCTTGTACTGTAGCAGGTCACTGGTTGGTAGTTCATGTACTGTAGCGTGTCACTGGTTGGTAGGTCATGTACTGTAGCAGGTCACTGGTTTGTGGGTCATGTACTGTAGCAGGTCAATCACTAGTTGTTCTTGTACTGTAGCAGGTCACTGGTTGGTAGTTCATGTACTGTAGCAGGTCACTGGTTGGTAGGTCATGCCCTGTAGCATGTCAATCACTGGTTGGTAGGTAGTCTACTGTAGTAGGTCAATCACTGGTAGATCATGTACTGTAGTAGGTCAATCAGTGGTTAGTCATGTGCTGTAGTAGGTCAATCACTGGTTGGTAGATCATGTACTGTAGCAGGTCAATCACTAGTAGGTCATGTACTGTAGTAGTGGAATCAGTGGTAAGTCATGTACTGTAGTAGGTCAATCACTGGTTGGGCATGTAGTGTAGTAGGTCAATCACTGGTAGCTCATGTACTGTAGTAGGTCAATCAGTGGTTAGTCATGTACTGTATTAGGTCAATCACTGGTAGGTCATGTACTGTAGTAGGTCACTGGTTGGTAGGTCATGCACTGTAGCATGCCACTATGTGGTTAGTCATGTACTGTAGTAGGTCAATCACTGGTTGGTCATGTGCCCATGGCTCTGGTCCGATCCTGAAGTGTATGTACTAAACCCTGGTCAGCGTCTTAACGACTGGCTTTGAGTGCTTTCAGAGTTAGCCTAAAAGCGGCCGCCACGCAGAACAAAGCTTTTGACTGCTAACCCAAACAATATAACGCAGATCTGACGGACCTGCGCGAGGAGATCTGCTGGGTGGCTCTCGTTTACTGTGAGGATCGAACCAGCTTCAATGGTGTCTGGAGGAAAATGATATTATTCCCTCCCCATACCCAACCCTCCCCATACCCGACCCTCCCCATGCCCAACCCTCCCAATACCTTCCCCATGCCCAACCTTCCCCATACCCAACCCTCCCCATACCAACCCAACCCTCCCCATACCCAACCTTCCCCATACCAACCCTCTCCATACCCAACCCTCTCCATACCCAACCTTCCCCATACCCAACCCTCCCCATACCTTTCCCATACCCAACCCTCTCCATACCCAACCTTCCCCATACCCAACCCTCCACATACCTTCCCCATACCCAACCCTCCCCATACCTTCCCCATACCCAACCTTCCCATATCCAATCCTCCCCATACACAACCCTCCCCATACCCAACCCTCCCCATACCTTCCCCATGCCCAACCCTTCCCATTCCCAACCCTCCCCATACCCAACCCTCCCCATACCTTCCCCATGCCCAACCCTTCACATTCCCAAGCCTCCCCATACCTACCCCATGCCCAACCCTCCCCATACCTTCCCAATACCCAACCCTCCTCATACCCAACCCTCCCAATACCCAACCCTCCCCATACCTTCCCCATGCCCAACCCTCCCCATACCTTCCTCATGCCCAACCCTCCCCATACCCAACCTTCACATACCAAACCTTCCCCATACCCAAACCTCCCCATACCCAACCTTCACATACCCAACCTTCCCATACCCAACCCTCCCCATACCCAACCTTCCCCTACCCAACCTTCCCATACCCAACCTCCCCATTCCCAACCTTCCCATACCCAACCTCCCCATACCCAACCTTCCCATACCCTCCTCATACCCAACCTTCCCCATATCCAACCTTCCCCATACCCAACCTTCCCCATACCCAACCTCCCCCATACCCTACCTTCCCAAACCCTCCTCATACCCAACCTTCCCCATACCCAACTTTGCCATACCCTCCTCATACCCAACCTTCCCATACGCAACCTTCCCCATACCCTGCTCATACCCAACCTTCCCCATACCCAGCTTTGCCATACCCTCCTCATACCCAACCTCCCCATACCCAACCCTCCCCATACCCAACCTTCCCATACCCAACCCTCCCCAAACCCAACCTTCCCCATACCCAACCTTCCCATACCCAACCCTCCCTATACCCAACCTTCCCATACCCAATCCTCCCCATACCCAACCTTCCCATACCCAACCCTCCCCATACCCAACCTTCCCATACCCAACCTTCCCATACCCAACCCTCCCCATACCCAACCCTCCCCATACCCAACCTTCCCATACCCAACCTTCCCATACCCAACCCTCCCCATACCCAACCCTCCCCATACCCAACCTTCCCATACCCAACCATCCCATACCCAACCCTCCCCATACCCAACCTTCCCACACCCAACCTTCCCATACCCAACCCTCCCCATACCCAACCCTCCCCATACCCAACCTTCCCATACCCAACCTTGCCATACCCAACCCTCCCAATACCCAACCCTCCCCATACCCAACCCTCCCCATACCCAACCTTCCCATACCCAACCATCCCATACCCAACCCTCCCCATACCCAACCTTCCCACACCCAACCTTCCCATACCCAACCCTCCCCATACCCAACCCTCCCCATACCCAACCTTCCCATACCCAACCTTGCCATACCCAACCCTCCCAATACCCAACCTTCCCCATACCCAACCTTCCCATACCCAACCCTCCCCATACCCAACCTTCCCATACCCAACCTTGCCATACCCAACCCTCCCAATACCCAACCTTCCCCATACCCAACCTTCCCATACCCAACCCTCCCTATACCCAACCTTCCCATACATAATCCTCCCCATACCCAACCTTCCCATACCCAACCCTCCCCATACCCAACCTTCCCATACCCAACCTTCCCATACCCAACCCTCCCCATACCCAACCCTCCCCATACCCAACCTTCCCATACCCAACCATCCCATACCCAACCCTCCCCATACCCAACCTTCCCACACCCAACCTTCCCATACCCAAGCTTCCCCATGCCCAACCCTCCCCATACCCAACCCTCCCCATGTCCAACCTTCCCCATACCCAATCCCACCCCCCCCCCCCTAAGTCTCCCCATGCTTGGTAGGTTACAGTGTCACTAATCTTGACTCCATTAAAAGTATATCTTGTATATGTGACCTTGGTTTTCACAGGGACATCTGAACATTGGATCAGCTGATTCAGTTAACATGTGATATAAATATGACAGCAGCAATATCTGCTCGTGCTGTAACACATGTAGCTTGACCTGGGGACCTCATAAGGAAAGTGACTGACCTCAGGCGAGTGAAACAAGTGTCCAGTGCGTCCATCTGTCACAATAGCTCTGTTGCCAGGACAATCTCTGGCCAGTACGGGCACGCCAAGATGCATGGCCTGCAACAGACATGTCAATCTACAATCACATTTCTGGAGAGTTCTCTCTGTTATATCTGGCACCATCACATGCTAAAATATCACACATACACAGACACATATCACACACATATATCACACAAACACATACATCATACACATATATATTGTACACACATATCACACAAACACGTCACACACATTTCATACACATATCACACACATATCACACACACACACATATCACACACACATCACACACACACATATCACACACAAACATATCACACACACATATCACACACACACATATATATATCACACATATCACACACACACATATCACACACAAACATATCACACACACACACATATATATCACACACATATCACACACACACATATCACACACAAACATATCACATATCACACACACACATATCACACACAAACATATCACACACACACACATATCACACACAAACATATCACACACACACATATCACACACATTTCACACACATATCACACACATATCACACACATATAACACACACACACCACACATATCACATACACACATATATCATATACACACATATAACACACACACACACACACACATATCATACACACATATCACACATAAAACTGACAAATATCATACACACACATATTACACACACACATATCACAAACACACATATCACACACACACATACACACACACACACACAAGCCAATGGCATACACACATACACCAATAGCATCCACACACAAACCAACAGAATCCACACACACACACACATATCACACACACACACATATCACATACAAACCAATAGCATCCACACATAAGCCAATAGCACCCACACACAAACCAATAGCATCCACACACAAACCACTAACACCCACACACAAAAACCAACAGCTTCTTCAAACCAATAGCACCCACACACAAACAAATAGCCCCTACACTCAAACCAATAGCACCCACACACAAACCAATAGCCCCCACACACAAACCAATAGCACCCACAATCACAAACTAACTGCATCTTCAAACCAATAGCACCTACACACAAACCAATAGCACCCACACACACAAACCAACATAATCTTCAAACCAACAGCACCCACACACAAACCAATAGCACCCACACACACAAACCAATAGCACCCACACACACAAACCAATAGCACCCACACACAAACCAACAGCACCCACACACACAAACCAATAGCACCCACACACAACCAATAGCACCCACACACACAAACCAATAGCACCCACACACAAACCAACAGCACCCACACACAAACCAATAGCACCCACACACAAACCTATAGCACCCACACACACAAACCAATAGCACCCACACACACAAACCAATAGCACCCACACGCACAAACCAACAGCATCCACAAACACAAACCAATAGCATCCACACACAATCCAATAGCACTCACACACACAAACCAATAGCATCTTCAAACCAATAGCATCTTCAAACCAATAGCACCCACACACACAAAGGAATAGCATCTTCAAACCAATAGCATCTTCAAACCAATAGCACCCACACACACAAAGGAATAGCATCTTCAAACCAATAGCACCCACACACACAAACCAATAGCATCTTCAAACCAAAAGCACCCACACACAAAGAAATAGCACCCACACACACAAATCAATAGCATCAACAAACAAACCAATAGCACCCACACACAAACCAATAGCACCCACACACAAACCAACAGCACCCACACACAAACCAATAGCACCCACACAAACAAACCAATAGCACCCCCACACAACCAATAGCACCCACACACACAAACCAATAGCACCCACACACAAACCAACAGCACCCACACACAAACCAATAAAACCCACACACAAACCAATAGCACCCACACACACAAACCAATAGCACCCACACGCACAAACCAATAGCACCCACACGCACAAACCAACAGCATCCACAAACACAAACCAATAGCATCCACACACAATCCAATAGCACTCACACACACAAACCAATAGCATCTTTAAACCAATAGCACCCACACACACAAACCAATAGCATCTTCAAACCAATAGCACCCACACACACAAACCAATAGCATCTTCAAACCAATAGCATCTTCAAACAAATAGCACCCACACACACAAAGCAATAGCCTCTTCAAACCAATAGCACCCACACACAAAGAAATAGCACCCACACACACAAATCAATAGCATCAACAAACAAACCAATAGCACCCACACACAAACCAATAGCACCCACACACACAAACCAACAGCATCCACACACACAAACCAATAGCACCCACACACACAAACCAATAGCATCTTCAAACCAATAGCATCCACACACACAAACCAATAGCATCCACACACAATCCAATAGCACTCACACACACAAACCAATAGCATCTTTAAACCAATAGCACCCACACACAAACCAATATCATCTTCAAACCAATAGCACCCACACACAAACCAATAGCATCTTCAAACCAATAGCATCTTCAAACCAATAGCACCCACACACACAAAGCAATAGCATCTTCAAACCAAAAGCACCCACACACAAAGAAATAGCACCCACACACACAAATCAATAGCATCAACAAACAAACCAATAGCACCCACACACACAAACCAACAGCACCCACACACACAAACCAATAGCATCTTCAAACCAATAGCATCCACACACAAACCAATAGCACCCACACACACAAACTGACAGCATCTTCAAAACAATAGCTCCCACACACACAAACCAATAGCCCCTTCAAACCAATAGTACCCACACACAAACCAATAGCACGCACACACACAAACTAATAGCACCCACACACACAAACCAATAGCAGCCACACACACAAACCAACAGCATCTTCAAACCAATAGCACCCACAAACACAAACAAATAGTATCCACACACAAACCAATATAACCCACACACAAACCAATATAACCCACACACAAACCAATATAACCCACACACAAACCAATAGCACCCACAGCCACAAACCAATATAACCCACACACAAACCAATATAACCCACACACAAACCAATAGCACCCACACCCACAAACCAATATAACCCACACACAAACCAATATAACCCACACACAAACCAATAGCACCCACACACAAACCAATAGCACCCACACCCACAAACCAATATAACCCACACACAAACCAATATAACCCACACACAAACCAATAGCACCCACACCCACAAACCAATATAACCCACACACAAACCAATAGCACCCACAAACCAATATAACCCACACACAAACCAATATTATCAACACACAAACCAATATAACCCACACACAAACCAATAGCACCCACACCCACAAACCAATATAACCCACACACAAACCAATATCACCCACACACAAACCAATATAACCCACACACAAACCAATAGCACCCACACACAAACCAATATAACCCACACACAAACCAATATAACCCACACACAAACCAATAGCACCCACACACAAACCAATAGCACCCACACACAAACCAATATAACCCACACACAAACCAATATAACCCACACACAAACCAATAGCACCCACACACAAACCAATATAACCCACACACAAACCAATATAACCCACACACAAACCAATATAACCCACACACAAACCAATAGCACCCACACACAAACCAATATCACCCACACACAAACCAATATCACCCACACACAAACCAATATCACCCACACACAAACCAATATAACCCACACACAAACCAATAGCACCCACACACAAACCAATATCACCCACACACAAACCAATATAACCCACACACAAACCAATAGCACCCACACACA
Source organism: Ariolimax columbianus (assembly GCA_036924085.1). NCBI lineage: Eukaryota > Metazoa > Mollusca > Gastropoda > Stylommatophora > Arionidae > Ariolimax > Ariolimax columbianus. The sequence goes on from JAVGWX010000015.1 coordinate 73,173,470, forward strand.
AACCAATATCACCCACACACAAACCAATATCACCCACACACAAACCAATATAACCCACACACAAACCAATAGCACCCACACACAAACCAATATAACCCACACACAAACCAATAGCACCCACACACAAACCAATATAACCCATAGACAGAGAGACATTGAGCGACCGACCTCTAGCATGGCCAGGCACATGCCCTCGCTGTCCGACGTGTTGACCAGAGCAAACGACTGGCGTATAACAGCATGGGTATCGTCAGACTGGAGGCCTGGGATGTACACTATGCCAGGTCGTCTGGGAGAGAAATAACCATAGTGGTGGTGGTGGTAATGGTGGTGGTATTGGTAGTAGTAGTGGTGGTGGTCATGGTGGTGGTAGTGGTCATGGTGCTGGTTGTGGTGGTGGTAGTGGTTGATGTGGTGGTAGTAGTGGTGGTGGTGGCAGCAGTGGTGGTGATGGTGGTTGTAGTGGCTGTGGTAGTAGTGATGGTGGTTGATGTGGTGGTAATGGTATAGTGGTGGTAATGGTAGTGGTGGTGTTGGCAGTAGTGGTGGTGATGGTGGTAGTAGTGGTGGTGGTGTTTGCGACTGAGTAACTTGCACTCAGTCCGTTAATCACTTGCACTCAATCACTTGCACTCAGTCACTTGCATTCAGTCACTTCAGTCACTTGCACTATCTCACTTGTACTTAGTCACTTAATCACTTGCACTCAATCACCTGCACTTAGTCACTAAATAAAATGAACTCACTTATATTCAGTCACTAAATTTCTTGCAATTGCACTTAATCACTTGCACTCAGTCACTTAATCATTTTCACTCAGTCACTTGATAATTGCACTTAATCATTCAATCACTTGCACTCAGTCATTTGCACTCAGTCACTTAATTACTTGCACTCAGTCACTTGGTCACTTGCACTCAGTCACTTACACTCAGTCACTTGTACTCAGTCACTTGCACTCAGTCACTTGCACTCAGTCACTTAGACTTAATCGCGTGCACTCAGTCACTTGCATTCAGTCACCTGCATATAATCACTTGCATTCAGTCACTTGCACTCCCTCGATTGCACTAAATCACTTAATCACTTGCACTCAATCACCTGCACTTAGTCACTAACTCACATGAACTCAGTCATTTACATTCAGTCACTTAATTACTTGCACTCAGTCAATTGCACTTAATCACTTGCACTCAGTCATTTGCACTCAGTCTCTTAATCACTTGCACCCAGTTACTTCTACTCAATGACCCAATCACTTCTACTCAGTGACCCAGTCACTCAATCACCCAGTCACTTCTACTCAGTGACCCAGTCACTTCTACTCAGTGACCCAGTCACTCAGTGACCCAGTCACTCAATCACCCAGTCACTTCTACTCAGTGACCCAATCACTTCTACTCAGTGACCCAGTCACTCAATCACCCAGTCACTTCTACTCAGTGACCCAGTCACTTCTACTCAGTGACCCAGTCACTCAATCACCCAGTCACTTCTACTCAGTGACCCAATCACTTCTACTCAGTGACCCAGTCCCTCAATCACCCAGTCACTTCTACTCAATGACCCAATCACTTCTACTCAGTGACCCAGTCACTCAGTGACCCAGTCACTCAATCACCCAGTCACTTCTACTCAATGACCCAATCACTTCTACTCAGTGACCCAGTCACTCAATCACCCAGTCACTTCTACTCAGTGACCCAGTCACTTCTACTGAGTGACCCAGTCACTCAATCACCTAGTCACTTCTACTCAGTGACCCAATCACTTCTACTCAGCGACCCAGTCACTCAATCACCCAGTCAATTCTACTCAGTGACTCAATCACTTCTACTCAGCGACCCAGTCACTCAATCACCCAGTCACTTCTACTCAGTGACCAGGTCACTCAATCACCCAGTCACTTGTACTCAGTGACCCAATCACTTCTACTCAGTGACCCAGTCACTTCTACTCAGTGACCCAGTCACTCAATCACTCAGTCACTTCTACTCAGTGATCCAGTCACTCAATAAGTCAGTCACTTCTACTCAGTGACCCAGTCACTTCTACTCAGTGACCCAGTCACTCAGTGATCCAGTCACTCAATCAGTCACAGGTACTGACCGTGTGATAGCTGGCTCATATACAGCAGCTGTATAATCCTCATCAAGCTGAGAGAGGGACAGATACACAGATTAGCGGAGACTTACACACGGTAACAAATACACTTATTTACACACTACATCCATGAACACACACACACAAACACACACTAGTAACTACATACAAAAAGCAGGTACACATAAACACACTGAAAAGCACACACACACACAACACACATAAACACGCACACATAGACACACACACATAAACACGCACACACATAAACACGCACATATAAGCACGCACACACATAAACACGCACACATAAACACGCACACACACACACATAAACACGCACATTTAAGCACGCACACACATAAACACGCACATACTCACACACTCACTTGCCCTGTCCTGGGCACCACGTCAGACATGATGTATCCAATGTCCTGGGCACCACGTCAGACATCATGTATCCAATGTCCTGGGCACCGCGTGGCTGACCGTATCATTCCCCCCAACGTGGCATCCATATTGCATGTTTCCAGGAGGTTTGACCAGATCATCAGGTGGTCTGGTGTTGCTCCAGCCTCACCATCCCTTTAAGTTGCTCCTGCCCTGATACACCAGATCGGAGTCTATTTAGCGGCTTCCGTGTTGCGTGAGGCAAATGGTGTCCAGGTTCCGCACGCAGCTCGATGCAGGGAACCTGCGCCAGTTCGTTCAATTTTGGGATGCAGCGTTTTCTGAGACTAGTCTGTCTGGATGTGATGACGGTAAGACACTTCCCCTAGATGGCAGTCTTGTGCAGCGCACCACCTGGTGTCCAAACATAGGGTTCCTTGTGTCGTTTGCCAGTTTCTGATACGACGCTCCATGTCTCAGGTTTTTCTACGTTCTATGGACACTCTGAAGCCATCTGGCCTGATAGCTTCAATCAGTTTGACAGGTCTAGGACGAGTGCTGATGTTGCTCTGGTGTTTGCAGGACATTTGGCTATGCTCCCCATGTTGTCCTGGCGTTGAGAGGATATCTGGATGTGCTCCCCATGCTGTGCTAATCAATGTCCAGGTGATACTTTATCCTGCATGTATCGATCCGTAGCAGTGTATCGCGTAGTGTGGCGACCCAAACTGTGTCCAGGCCCTGACATTGCCATCTGCAGTTTTATTTTTGCCTCTCTATTTCTAAGCTGGACAGCACATACGTGTTTGTGTCCAATCTATTCTAAGTCATTCCCTTGGGCTTCGTCTGCTGTGTCGTCGGCATGCATGAATTTCGTTACATCTGTGTCTATCGTTGGTATGTATATGTGTTATACAACATTAGAGCTAGGACGCTTCCTTGTTCTAGGCAGTTTGTTGGTTTGTTTCGATGTCAAATTTTGTCCCTTCCAGAGTGGCATACAGGTGAGGTTGGTGAGGCGTCAGTCAATTGTTATAGAGTATAGCTTTGTGGGCAACTTCTGGAGGTTTATGGTGTCATAGAGTTTAGCTTTGTGGGCAACTTCTGGAGGTCTATGGTGTCATAGAGTATAGCTTTGTGGGCAACTTCTGGAGGTCTATGGTGTCATAGAGTATAGCTTTGTGGGCAACTTCTGGAGGTTTATGGTGTCATAGAGTTTAGCTTTGTGGGCAACTTCTGGAGGTTTATGGTGTCATAGAGTTTAGCTTTGTGGGCAACTTCTGGAGGTTTATGGTGTCATAGAGTATAGCTCGCTGGGCAACTTCTGGAGGTGTATGGTGTCATAGAGTATAGCTCTGTGGGCAACATCTGGAGGTTTATGGTGTCATAGAGTATAGCTTTGTGGGCAACTTCTGGAGGTTTATGGTGTCATAGAGTTTAGCTTTGTGGGCATATTCTGGAGGTTTATGGTGTCATAGAGTTTAGCTTTGTGGGCAACTTCTGGAGGTGTATGGTGTCATAGAGTTTAGCTTTGTGGGCAACTTCTGGAGGTTTATGGTGTCATAGAGTTTAGCTTTGTGGGCAACTTCTGGAGGTTTATGGTGTCATAGAGTATAGCTCGCTGGGCAACTTCTGGAGGTGTATGGTGTCATAGAGTATAGCTCTGTGGGCAACATCTGGAGGTTTATGGTGTCATAGAGTATAGCTTTGTGGGCAACTTCTGGAGGTTTATGGTGGGATAGAGTATAGCTTTGTGGGCAACATCTGGAGGTTGATGGTGTCATAGAGTATAGCTTTGTGGGCAACTTCTGGAGGTTTATGGTGTCATAGAGTACAGCTTTGTGGGCAACTTCTGGAGGTTTATGGTGTCATAGAGTATAGCGTTATGGGCAACTTATGGAGGTTTATGGTGTCATAGAGTATAGCTCTGTGGGCAACTTCTGTTGGATGACCGTGTCGTATGCTGCACATATATCCATAAAAAGCCACTCATGTGATCTGCTTGCGTTCAGATCCATCCTCATTAGTTGTGACAGGTCAAGGAATCTCCCAGGTCTGAAACCTGCTTGCTCCTTGTCTATCAAGGGGGTGGTGCAGTGCAGAATCATTCTTTCGGAAACATTATACATGTGGCCCAATAACTGACTGGACGTTCTTAGGTTCTGCTTGGTTTTTTTTTCATGGTTTTATCAGCGCAACCACGTGGAATTTCCCCAGATCTTAGGAATAGGCTAAACAGCTTTAGCAGGGGTTCGGTGGTGTCTGGGCTCACAGATCAACATGGCTATCTGGCTGGGCCCTCAGATCAACAGGGTTATCTGGCTGGGCCCTCAGATCAACAGGGCTATCTGGCTGGGCCCTCAGATCAACAGAGCTCTCTGGCTGGGTCATCAGATCAACAGGGCTATCTGGCTGGGCCCTCAGATCAACAGACCTATCTGGCTGGGCCCTCAGATCAACAGGGCTTTCTGGCTGGGCCCTCAGATCAACAGGGCTGTCTGGCTGGGCCCTCAGATCAACAGGGCTATCTGGCTGGGCCCTCAGATCAACAGACCTATCTGGCTGGGCCCTCAGATCAACAGGGCTTTCTGGCTGGGCCCTCAGATCAACATGGCTGTCTGGCTGGGCCCTCAGATCAACAGGGCTATCTGGCTGGGCCCTCAGATCAACAGACCTATCTGGCTGGGCCCTCAGATCAACAGGGCTTTCTGGCTGGGCCCTCAGATCAACAGGGCTATCTGGCTGGGCCCTCAGATCAACAGGGCTATCTGGCTGGGCCCTCAGATCAACAGGGCTATCTGGCTTGGCCCTCAGATCAACAGGGCTATCTGGCTGGGCCCTCAGATCAACAGGGCTATCTGGCTGGGCCCTCAGATCAACAATGCTATCTGGCTGGGCCCTCAGATCAACAGGGCTATCTGGCTGGGCCCTCAGATCAACAGACCTATCTGGCTGGGCCCTCAGATCAACAGACCTATCTGGCTGGGTCCTCATATCAACAGACCTATCTGGCTGGGCCCTCAGATCAACAGACCTATTGGCTGGGCCCTCAGATCAACAGACCTATCTAGCTGGGCCCTCAGATCAACATACCTATTGGCTGGGCCCTCAGATCAACATACCTATTGGATGTGCCCTCAGATCAACAGACATTTCTGTCTGGGCTCACAGATCAACATGGCTATCTGGCTGGGCCCTCAGATCAACAGGGCTATCTGGCTGGGCCCTCAGATCAACAGACCTATCTGGCTGGGCCCTCAGATCAACAGGGCTATCTGGCTGGGCCCTCAGATCAACAGGACTATCTGGCGGGGCCCTCAGATCAACAGACCTATCTGGCTGGGCCCTCAGATCAACATGGCTATCTGGCTGGGCCCTCAGATCAACAGGGCTATCTGGCTGGGCCCTCAGATCAACAGACCTATCTGGCTGGGCCTTCAGATCAACAGGACTATCTGGCGGGGCCCTAAGATCAACAGACCTATCTGGCTGGGCCCTCAGATCAACATGGCTATCTGGCTGGGCCCTCAGATCAACAGGGCTATCTGGCTGGGCCCTCAGATCAACAGACCTATCTGGCTGGGCCCTCAGATCAACAGACCTATCTGGCTGGGCCCTCAGATCAACAGACCTATCTGGCTGGGCCCTCAGATCAACAGACCTATCTGGCTGGGCCCTCAGATCAACAGACCTATCTGGCTGGGCCCTCAGATCAACAGACCTATCTGGCTGGGCCCTCATATCAACAGACCTATCTGGCTGGGCCCTCAGATCAACAGGGCTATCTGGCTGGGCCCTCAGATCAACAGACCTATCTGGCTGGGCCCTCAGATCAACAGACCTATCTGGCTGGGCCCTCAGATCAACAGACCTATCTGGCTGGGCCCTCAGATCAACAGACCTATCTGGCTGGGCTTTCAGATCAACAGACCTATCTGGCTGGGCCCTCAGATCAACAGACCTATCTGGCTGGGCCCTCAGATCAACAGACCTATCTGGCTGGGCCCTCAGATCAACAGACCTATCTCGCTGGGTCCTCAGATCAACAGACCTATCTAGCTGGGCCCTCAGATCAACAGACCTATCTGGCTGGGCCCTCAGATCAACAGACCTATCTGGCTGGGCCCTCAGATCAACAGACCTATCTGGCTGGGCCTTCAGATCAACAGACCTATCTGGCTGGGCCCTCAGATCAACAGACCTATCTGGCTGGGCCCTCAGATCAACAGACCTATCTGGCTGGGCCCTCAGATCAACAGACCTATCTGGCTGGGCCCTCAGATCAACAGACCTATCTGGCTGGGTCCTCAGATCAACAGACCTATCTGATTTATTGATTGAATTCCTTTATAAAGAAGGGTGTTGCCAGTAAGTGATGGATCCTGGTACAATCCAGCTGAATCCTGGTACAATCCAGATGGATCCTGGTACAATCCAGCTGGATCCTGGTACAATCCAGCTGAATCCTGGTTTGCTGTTTGTAATGGGTTTTCCCGTTCAGTAGTAACTGGTGGACTGTTTGTTTGGGAGTAACTTACGTAATGCCTACAGGAGCCCTCGCTGGGTCATTACTGACATCCTGGGTAAGTCTGAGGTGCTTGGACTCTTCAGTTTCATGTCCAGGTCTTCCAGAAGTGGCACCCAAATTCTGTCTCCCAGTTGGAGATATCGAAGGTCCTCCCAAACCTGGATGATATTCTCAGAGAAGGGATCAGTTTTCATGGTCCTTGCTAGTGCCGTTGAGTCGTTAAGGCCAGACATTTACAGGGTTCTTCTGTGACAGATTTAGTCCTACAAGACTAACATCATAAGGTAGTCATACAAGACAAATAACTACTTTAATGTAGGACAGATTCAGTCTTACATGACTAACATCATAAGGTAGTCATACAAGACAAATAACTACTTTAATGTAGGACAGATTCAGTCTTACATGACTAACATCATAAGGTAGTCATACAAGACAAATAACTACTTTAATGTAGGACAGATTCAGTCTTACATGACTAACATCATAAGGTAGCTATAGAAGACAAATAACTACTTTAATGTAGGACAGATTCAGTCTTACATGACTAACATCATAAGGTAGTCATACAAGACAAATAACTACTTTAATGTAGGACAGATTCAGTCTTACATGACTAACATCATAAGGTAGCTATAGAAGACAAACAACTACTTTAATGTAGGGCAGATTAATCTTACAAGAAAAATCATTTGGAACAGACTATAGAGAAGGGGGTCAGTTATTTATCTGATAGGAGCTTTACAATTGTAAACATACTATTGACGTTCATATCAAACCGGAACTTTTTGTTCCAGTTCTACCTGAATGGATTAAAGAGTGCTGGAACTACTATCATTGGTTAGGGGCACTTGTATCCTAGTACTGCTAGGTGGTCCACTTGTGTCCTAGTACTGCTAGGTGGTCCACTTGTGTCATAGTACTGCTAGGTGGTCCACTTGTGTCATAGTACTGCTAGGTGGTCCACTTGTGTCCTAGTACTGCTAGGTGGTCCACTTGTGTCCTAGTACTGCTAGGTGGTCCACTTGTGTCCTAGTACTGCTAGGTGGTCCACTTGTGTCCTAGTACTGCTAGGTGGTCCACTTTAATCCTAGTACTGCTAGGTGGTCCACTTGCCATAGGCCAGTCACGTGACAAATAAATAAAAATGACAGACAACAATGTTAGTGCTTGCATGGCATAGCATGTTGTGATGAAGTTTCTTGTCAAAGAAGTCACGAAATCTGCAGAAATTGACAGAAGACTGCACAATTTGATGATGAGACACTCAGCCGCAGTAAGACATTTGAATGGTGTAAATGTTTTAGAGAAGGCCGTACATCCGTGAGTGATGATCTCGGCCGTGGTGGCTCTCAAGCCACCGCAGTCATTCCTGGGAATATCCAGATTGTGAAACGCCTTATCCCGGAAAATTGGGGCATAACCTGTCGCGAAATTGTACAAGAGGTAAGTCTTTCTCTGGGTACAGTGAACACTGTTATTCACAAGAGGTAAGTCTTTCTCTGGGTACAGTGAACACTGTTATTCACAAGAGGTAAGTCTTTCTCTGGGTACAGTGAACACTGTTATTCACAAGAGGTAAGTCTTTCTCTGGGTACAGTGAACACTGTTATTCACAAGAGGTAAGTCTTTCTCTGGGTACAGTGAACACTATTATTCACAAGAGGTAAGTCTTTCTCTAGGTACAGTGAACACTATTATTCACAAGAGGTAAGTCTTTCTCTGGGTACAGTGAACACTGTTATTCACAAGAGGCAAGTCTTTCTCTGGGTACAGTGAACACTATTATTCACAAGAGGTAAGTCTTTCTCTGGGTACGGTGAATACTATTATTCACAAGAGGTAAGTCTTTCTCTGGGTACAGTGAACACTATTATTCACAAGAGGTAAGTCTTTCTCTGGGTACAGTGAACACTGTTATTCACAAGAGGTAAGTCTTTTTCTGAGTACGGTGAACACTATTATTCATGAACATGTGCGGAAGGTTAGTGAACGTTGGGTTTGATCACAAAGGGCGTTCTGCTCTGGCAAGATGACGATCAACCTCATATGGCCCACCGCACAATGTGTCATATGCAGCAACTCGGCTGGAATGTATTACCACATCCAGCTTTCAGCCCAGACCTCGCTCCAAGCCATTTCCTCATGTTTGGACCCCTGAAAGAATTCCTGGGAGACCAGCATTCCAGCACTGATGATGATGTGAAACAGGCTGTCCTGGATTGGGTCAGATATACAGACAAATCTTTCATACAGACAGTCATACCTTCATCAGTTTTCTGTCGTACAGACAGTCATACCTTCATCAGTTTTCTGTCGTACAGAGAGTCATACCTTCATTAGTTTTCTGTTGTACAGACAGTCATACCTTCATTAGTTTTCTGTTGTATACAGTCATACCTTCATTAGTTTTCTGTCGTACAGACAGTCATACCTTCATTAGTTTTCTGTTGTACACAGTCATACCTTCATTAGTTTTCTGTCGTACAGACAGTCATACCTTCATTAGTTTTCTGTCGTACAGACAGTCATACCTTCATTAGTTTTCTGTTGTACACAGTCATACCTTCATTAGTTTTCTGTCGTACAGACAGTCATACCTTCATTAGTTTTCTGTTGTACACAGTCATACCTTCATTAGTTTTCTGTTGTACAGACAGTCATACCTTCATTAGTTTTCTGTTGTATACAGTCATACCTTCATTAGTTTTCTGTTGTACACAGTCATACCTTCATTAGTTTTCTGTCGTACAGACAGTCATACCTTCATTAGTTTTCTGTCGTCGGTATCATGACTGGTGTTGGTTGACAAACATAAGGTTTGGAAGAGTGGAGTCAGAAGGGCTGTTAAGTTAGAGGTAGAATGACAGAGAGAGAGAGAGGGAAGGAGAGGGGAGAGGAAGAGGGGAGAGGGGAGGGAGAGGAAGAGAAAGAGGGAGAGGAGGAGGGGAGGGAGGGAGAGGGGATGGAGGGAGAGGTGGAGGGAGAGGGGAGGGAGAGGGGAAGGGAATGAGAGGTGGAGGGAGGGAGTGAGAGGGAGAGAGAGAGAGGGAGAGAGAGAGGGAGGGGAGAGAGAGGGATAGGGAGAGATTGTGAGAGGGGAGGGAGGGGGAGCGGGCGGGAGAGAGAGAGATAGAGGCTGTGGATGATAATGTCCAAGTTTGGCTGCCCCAACAAGTTCATAACTATGGTGAAACAGCTACACGAAGGCATGTGTGCTCGTGTACTCTCTCGTGCAATCTCTAAAACGTTTCTAGTATCAAACGGAGTAAAACTAGGATGTGTGCTCGCCCCGACCTTGTTCAGCATGATGTTCGCGGCCACGATGACAGACGCCTTCAGATCACTGGAGTTTGGCCTACCCATAAAGGACCGCACAGATGGCAAGCTACTCAACCCAAGAAGAATGTGTAGGTTTGGGGATAGGATTTTAGACATGTTTTATTCAAGTTAGAAGGTTGGGAGTATTGATAGTCAGTGGCCATTCATGTTCTCATAGTATTGGACCAAGTGACCGAGCCAGTACAGATGTACTCAAATCCCGCCATAGGAATGTCTGGAGTGCGTGGCGTAGATATCAAGGCTACGCAGGTGTTGATCTACGTAACATGACACGTATTTGCGTAACGCCATAGATGCCTGTTAGCGCGTGATTAGTTGTGAAGATGAAAACCGGACATGCTATTAACAGGTTTTTCTGAAATCTTGGGGAGAATAAACCTAGGAACGAGATCAGAATACCCGCGTCGTTAGCAGCAACGTGATCTGGGACAAGCCTCAGATATAAATTGCTTTGAAATCTCGAAACAGATGAGTTTTGAGTTAGTAGTTGAGAGGAGACGAGAGTTATAAGTGGGAGATCTCCAGGACGAAGGTGGCATTCAGAGGTCGTCCCGTTCTGCTGCTGCAACAGTTAGGGTGACAGGTATTCTGGGTGAGGCCCAATAACAACCAGTTGGAGGTAGATCCACTAGGATAATGGCTAAGTCAAAATACTCGACAATGTGGAACTCGGGAGACTGGTCGCGAGAGAGAGAGAATGAGTTGCATGGACTAGCTAGCACGCTACTCTGTCACACTGGGAGCTGTGTCACACTGGGAGCTGTGTCAAACTGGGAGCTGTGTCACACTGGGAGCTGTGTCCCAATAGGAGCACTCAAACACTGGGAGCTGTGTCCCAATAGGAGCTCTCTCACACTGGGAGATGTGTCCCAATAGGAGCTCTCTCACACTGGGAGCTGTGTTCCACTGGGAGCTGTGTCCCACTGGGAGCTCTCTCACACTAGGAGATGTGTCCCAATAGGAACTGTGTCACACTGGGAGCTCTCTCACACTAGGAGCTGTGTCCCACTGGGAACTCTCTCACACTAGGAGCTGTGTCCCAATAGGAGCTCTCTCACACTAGAGCTGTGTTCCACTATGAGCTGTGTCCCACTGGGAGCTCTCTCACACTGGGAGCTGTGTCCCAATAGGAGCTGTGTCCCAATAGGAGCTGTATCACACTGGGAGCTGTGTCCCAATAGGAGCTGTGTCCCAATAGGAGCTGTGTCCCAATAGGAACTGTGTCACACTGGGAGCTGTGTCCCACTGGGAGCGGTGCCCCAATAGGAGCTGTGTCCCAACAGGAGCTGTGTCCCAATAGGAGCTGTGTCCCAACAGGAGCTGTGGCCCAATAGGAGCTGTGTCCCAACAGGAGCTGTGTCCCAATAGGAGCTGTGTCCCACTGGGAGCTCTCTCACACTGGGAGCTGTGTCCCAATAGGAGCTGTGTCCCAACAGGAGCTATGTCCCAATAGGAGCTGTGTCTCAATAGGAGCTGTGTCCCAACAGGAGCTGTGTCCCAATAGGAGCTGTGCAACATTGGGAGCTCTGTCACACTGGGAGCTCTGTCACACTGCAGTAATGATACAGACATATGGTTGGTTACCTCAAGTAAGGATACTGCTACAGATGGTTACCTCAAGTAATGTTATTGTTACAGACATATGGTTACCTCAAGTAATGTTACTGCTACAAATTGTTACCTCAAATAATGTTGCAGTTACAGACATATGCTTACCTTTGGTCCAACCATGAGATATATCACTCTGCTATCCCTGGCATGCCAGTCTGAAACATTGCCACATTTCTACATTTAGCTGACACTCCAATCTCACACAATTAGGGTCCTCACCAGACATCATCTGACACTCCAATCTCACACAATTAGGGTCCTCATCGGACATCATCTGACACTCCAATCTCACACAATCTAGCACATATACAGGCGTCTTCAGGGTCTTGGTGTGGATCTGGTCATACTGGGGTCAAGGGCTGGGTGTGTGGATCTGGTCATTCTGGGGTCAAGGGGCTTCGTGTGTGGATCTGGTCATTCTGGGGTCAAGGGCTGGGTGTGTGGATCTGGTCATTCTGGGGTCAAGGGGCTTCGTGTGTGGATCTGGTCTTTCTGGGGTCAAGGGCTGGGTGTGTGGATCTGGTCATTCTGGGGTCAAAGGCTGGGTGTGTGGATCTGGTCATTCTGGGGTCAAGGGCTGGGTGTGTGGATCTGGTCATTCTGGGGTCAATGGACTTCGTGTGTGGATCTGGTCATTCTGGGGTCAAGGGGCTTCGTGTGTGGATCTGGTCATTCTGGGGTCAAGGGCTAGGTGTGTGGATCTGGTCATTCTGGGGTCAAGGGCTGGGTGTGTGGTTCTGGTCATTCTGGGGTCAAGGGCTGGGTGTGTGGATCTGGTCATTCTGGGGTCATGGGCTTCGTGTGTGGATCTGGTCATTCTGGGGTCAAGGGCTGGGTGTGTAGATCTGGTCATTCTGGGGTCAAAGGCTGTGTGTGTGGATCTGGTCATTCTGGGGTCAAGGGCTGGGTGTGTGGATCTGGTCATCCTGGGGTCAAGGGGCTTCGTGTGTGGATCTGGTCATTCTGGGGTCAAGGGCTGGGTGTGTGGATCTGGTAATTCTGGGGTCAACAGCAAACAGCGGCAGTGCCAGACAGCTACATCAACAGCAGACAACAACAGACAACAACAACAGCAGAAAACAACTACAACAACAGCAGAAAACAACTACAACAACAGACAACAGCAGACAGCAACATCAGACACGAACAACATCAGACAGCAACAACATCAGACAACAACATCAGACAGCAACATCATCAGACAACAACATCAGACAGCAACATCAGACAGCAACAACATCAGACAGCAACATCAGACAGCAACAACATCCGACAACAACATCAGACAGCAACAACATCAGACAGCAACATCAGACAGCAACAACATCAGACAGCAACAACATCAGACAACATCATCAGACAACAACATCAGACAGCAACATCAGACAGCAACAACATCAGACAGCAACATCAAACAGCAACATCATCAGACAGCAACATCAGACAACAACATCAGACAACAACAACATCAGACAGCAACAACATCAGACAGCAACAACATCAGACAGCAACATCAGACAGCAACAACATCAGACAACAACATCATCAGACAACAACAACATCAGACAACAACAACATCAGACAACAACATCATCAGACAACAACATCATCAGACAGCAACAACATCAGACAACAACATCAGACAGCAACAACATCAGACAACAACAACATCAGACAACAACATCATCAGACAACAACAACATCAGACAACAACAACATCAGACAACAACATCATCAGACAACAACAACATCAGACAACAACAACATCAGACAACAACATCATCAGACAGCAACAACATCAGACAACAACAACATCAGACAACAACATCATCAGACAACAACAACATCAGACAGCAACAACATCAGACAGCAACATCAGACAACAACAACATCAGACAGCAACAACATCAGACAGCAACATCAGACAGCAACAACATCAGACAACAACAACATCAGACAACAACAACATCAGACAACAACATCAGACAACAACATCATCAGACAACAACATCATCAGACAGCAACAACATCAGACAGCAACATCAGACAGCAACAACATCAGACAACAACAACATCAGACAACAACATCATCAGACAGCAACATCAGACAGCAACAACATCAGACAACAACAACATCAGACAACAACATCATCAGACAGCAACAACATCAGACAACAACAACATCAGACAACAACATCATCAGACAACAACATCAGACAACAACATCAGACAACAACAACATCAGACAGCAACAACATCAGACAGCAACATCAGACAGCAACAACATCAGACAACAACAACATCAGACAACAACATCATCAGACAGCAACAACATCAGACAACAACAACATCAGACAACAACATCAGACAGCAACATCAGACAGCAACAACATCAGACAGCAACAACATCAGACAACAACAACATCAGACAACAACAACATCAGACACGAACAACATCAGACAGCAACAACATCAGACAACAACATCAACAACTGTCAGAGTGACATCCTACAACATACAACAACTGTCAGTCAAACCAAACAAACCTTGAAAAGTAGAAACGAGGTAGACTGGGTTTTTCACAGGTCGTATTCCTCCAACAAAAGCAAAGACAATGGGCTTGTGTCTGTGGGGGTATCGGGACGAGAGGCTGGGGTAGCCACTGGCTAGGTAGGTCTGCAGGTTGAAGCTTGATTGACAGGTCTGCACAGCTGGAGATGCAATCAGTCGATCAAACAGGCAACAAGAATATCAGGTCTTGTCTTGTGTTGGTTTGATGTGGTTGGTGTGACATGGTTGGTGTGACGTGTTTGGTGTGGTTGGTTTGATGTGGTTGGTGTGGTTAGTTTGATGTGGTGGGTGTGGTTAGTTTGATGTGGTTGGTGTGGTTAGTTTGATGTGGTTGGTGTGGTTAGTTTGATGTGGTTGGTGTAATTAGTTTTATGTGGTTTGTGTGGTTAGTTTGATATGGTTGATGTGGTTGGTGTGGTTAGTTTGATGTGGTTGGTGTGGTTATTTTGATGTGGTTGATGTGGTTAGTTTTATGTGGTTGGTGTAATTAGTTTTATGTGGTTTGTGTGGTTAGTTTGATATGGTTGATGTGGTTGGTGTGGTTAGTTTGATGTGGTTAGTTTGATGTGGTTGGTGTGGTTAGTTTGATGTGGTTAGTTTGATGTGGTTGGTGTGGTTAGTTTGATGTGGTTAGTTTGATGTGGTTGGTGTGGTTAGTTTGATGTGGTTGATGTGGTTAGTTTTATGAGGTTGGTGTGGTTAGTTTGATGTGGTTGGTGTGGTTAGTTTGATGTAGTTAATGTGGTTGGTTTGATGTGGTTAATGTGGTTATTTTGATGTTTGATGGTGTGGTTAGTTTGAAGTGGTTGGTGTGGTTAGTTTGATGTGGTTGGTGTGGTTAGTTTGATGTGGTTGATTTGATGTGGTTGGTGTGGTTAGTTTGATGTGGTTGGTGTGGTTAGTTTGATGTGGTTGATTGGATGTGGTTAGTTTGATGTGGTTGGTGTGGTTAGTTTGATGTGGTTGATTTGACGTGGTTGGTGTGGTTAGTTTGATGTGATTGGTGTGGTTAGTTTGATGTGGTTGGTGTGGTTAGTTTGATGTGGTTAATGTGGTTATTTTGATGTTTGATGGTGTGGTTAGTTTGAAGTGGTTGGTGTGGTTAGTTTGATGTGGTTGGTGTGGTTAGTTTGATGTGGTTGGTTTGATGTGGTTGGTGTGGTTAGTTTGATGTGGTTGATTTGACGTGGTTGGTGTGGTTAGTTTGATGTGATTGGTGTGGTTAGTTTGATGTGGTTGATGTGGTTGTTTTGATGTGGTTAGTGTGGTTAGTCTGATGTGGATGGTGTGGTTATTTTGATGTAGTTGGTGTGGTTATTTTGATGTGTTTGGTGTGGATGGTGTGGTTAGTTTGATGTGGTTGGTCTGGTCAGTTTGACGTGATTGGTGTGGTTAGTTTGAGGTGGTTGGTGTGGTTAGTTTGATGTGGTTGATGTGGTTAGTTTGATTAATTTGATGTGGTTGGTGTGGTCAGTTTGACGTGGTTGGTGTGGTTAGTTTGATGTGATTGGTGTGGTTAGTTTGAGGTGGTTGGTGTGGTTAGTTTGATGTGGTTGGTGTGGTTAGTTTGAGGTGGTTGATGTGGTTGGTGTGATTAATTTGATGTGGTTGGTGTGGTTGGTTTGACATGGTTGGTGTGGTTTATTTGATTTGGTTGGTGTGGTTGATGTGGTTGGTGTGGTTGATGTGGTTAGTTTGATGTGGTTGGTGTGGTTGCTTTGATGTGGTTGGTGTGGTTAGTTTGACATGGTTGGTGTGGTTGGTTTGATGTGGTTGGTGTTGTTGGTTTGATGTGGTTGGTGTGGTTAGTTTGATGTGGTTGATGTGGTTGGTGTAGTTAATTTCATGTGGTTGGTGTGGTTAGTTTGATGTGGTTGATGTGCTTAGTTTGATGTGGTTGATGTGGTTAGGTTGATGTGGTTGGTGTGGTTAGTTTGATGTGGTTGATGTGCTTAGTTTGATGTGGTTGATGTGGTTGGTGTGGTTAGTTTGATTTGGTTGATGTGGGTGGTGTGGTTGGTATGGTTTTTTATGTGGTTTGTGAGGTTGGTTTGATGTGGTTGATTTGATGTGGTTGGTTTGATGTGGTTGATATGGTTGGTTTGATGTGGTTGGTTTGACGTGGTTCGTGAGGTTGGTTATATGTGGTTGGTGTGGTTGGTTTGGTGTGGTTGGTTTGAAGTGGTTGGTTTGGTTGTTTTAACGTGGTTGGTGTGGTTGGTTTGATGTGGTTGGTTTGATGTGGTTGGTTTGAAGTGGTTGGTTTGATGTGGTTGGTTTGAAGTGGTTGGTTTGATGTGGTTGATGTGGTTGATTTGATGTGGTTGGTGTGGTTGGTTTGATGTGGTTGGTTTGATGTGGTTGGTTTGAAGTGGTTGGTTTGATGTGGTTGATGTGGTTGATTTGATGTGGTTGGTGTGGTTGGTTTGATGTGGTTGATTTGATGTGGTTGGTGTGGTTGGTTTGATGTGGTTGATTTGATGTGGTTGGTGTGGTTGGTTTGATGTGGTTGGTTTGATGTGGTTGATGTGGTTGGTTTTATGTGGTTGGTGAGGTTGGTTTTATGTGGTTGATTTGTTGTGGTTGGTTTGAAGTGGTTGGTGAAGTTGGTTTTTAGGTGGTTTGTGTGATGTGGTTGGTTTGATGTGGTTGGTGTGATGTGGTTGGTTTGGTTGTTTTAACGTGGTTGGTGTGGTTGGTTTGATGTGGTTGGTTTGATGTGGTTGATTTGATGTGGTTGGTGAAGTTGGTTTTTAGGTGGTTTGTGTGATGTGGTTGGTTTGATGTGGTTGGTTTGGTTGTTTTAACGTGGTTGGTGTGGTTGGTTTGATGTGGTTGGTTTGAAGTGGTTGGTGTGGTTGGTTTGATGTGGTTGATTTGATATGGTTGGTGAGGTTGGTTTTTAGGTGGTTTGTGTGATGTGGTTGGTTTGATGTGGTTGGTGTGATGTGGTTGGTTTGGTTGTTTTAACGTGGTTGGTGTGGTTGGTTTGATGTGGTTGATTTGATGTGGTTGGTGTGGTTGGTTTGATGTTGTTGGTTTGATGTGGTTGGTTTGAAGTGGTTGGTTTGAAGTGGTTGGTTTGATGTGGTTGGTTTGATGTGGTTGGTTTGATGTGGTTGGTTTGAAGTGGTTGGTTTGATGTGGTTGGTTTGATGTGGTTGGTTTGAAGTGGTTGGTTTGATGTGGTTGGTTTGAAGTGGTTGGTTTGATGTGGTTGATGTGGTTGGTTTGAAGTGGTTGGTTTGATGTGGTTGGTTTGATGTGGTTGGTTTGATGTGGTTGGTTTGATGTGGTTGATGTGGTTGGTTTGATGTGGTTGGTTTGAAGTGGTTGGTTTGATGTGGTTGGTTTGAAGTGGTTGGTTTGATGTGGTTGATGTGGTTGGTTTGAAGTGGTTGGTTTGAAGTGGTTTGTTTGATGTGGTTGGTTTGATGTGGTTGGTTTGATGTGGTTGGTTTGATGTGGTTGATGTGGTTGGTTTGATGTGGTTGATGTGGTTGGTTTTGAAGTGGTTGGTTTGATGTGGTTGGTGTCGTTGGTTTGATGTGGTTGGTGTCGTTGGTTTGATGTGGTTGGTGTGGTTGGTTTGATGTTGTTGGTTTGATGTGGTTGGTTTGAAGTGGTTGGTTTGATGTGGTTGATTTGATGTGGTTGGTGTGGTTGGTTTGATGTGGTTGATTTGATGTGGTTGGTGAAGTTGGTTTGATGTGGTTGGTGTCGTTGGTTTGATGTGGTTGGTTTGATGTGGTTGGTTTGATGTGGTTGATGTGGTTGGTTTGATGTGGTTGATGTGGTTGGTTTTGATGTGGTTGGTTTGATGTGGTTGGTGAAGTTGGTTTGATGTGGTTGGTGTCGTTGGTTTGATGTGGTTGGTTTGATGTGGTTGGTTTGAAGTGGTTGATTTGATGTGGTTGATGTGGTTGGTTTTGAAGTGGTTGGTTTGATGTGGTTGGTTTGATGTGGTTGATTTGATGTGGTTGGTGTGGTTGGTTTGATGTGGTTGGTTTGATGTGGTTGGTGTGGTTGGTTTGATGTGGTTGGTTTGATGTGGTTGGTGTGGTTGGTTTGATGTGGTTGGTTTGATGTGGTTGGTGTCGTTGGTTTGATGTGGTTGGTTTGATGTGGTTGATGTGGTTGGTGTGATGTTGTTGGTTTGATGTGGTTGATGTGGTTGGTTTGATGTGGTTGGTTTGATGTGGTTGATGTGGTTGGTTTGAAGTGGTTGGTTTGATGTGGTTGATGTGGTTGGTTTGAAGTGGTTGGTTTGATGTGGTTGATGTGGTTGGTTTGAAGTGGTTGGTTTGATGTGGTTGATTTGAAGTGGTTGGTTTGATGTGGTTGGTTTGATGTGGTTGAAGTGGTTGGTTTGAAGTGGTTGGTTTGATGTGGTTGGTTTGAAGTGGTTGGTTTGATGTGGTTGGTTTGATGTGGTTGATGTGGTTGGTTTGAAGTGGTTGGTTTGAAGTGGTTTGTTTGATGTGGTTGGTTTGATGTGGTTGGTTTGAAGTGGTTGGTTTGAAGTGGTTTGTTTGATGTGGTTGGTTTGATGTGGTTGGTTTGAAGTGGTTGGTTGATGTGGTTGGTTTGAAGTGGTTTGTTTGATGTGGTTGGTTTGATGTGGTTGGTTTGATGTGGTTGGTTTGATGTGGTTGGTTTGATGTGGTTGGTTTGATGTGGTTGGTTTGAAGTGGTTGGTTTGATGTGGTTGGTTTGAAGTGGTTTGTTTGATGTGGTTGGTTTGATGTGGTTGGTTTGATGTGGTTGGTTTGATGTGGTTGGTTTGATGTGGTTGGTTTGAAGTGGTTTGTTTGATGTGGTTGGTTTGATGTGGTTGGTTTGATGTGGTTGGTTTGAAGTGGTTGGTTTGAGTGGTTGTTTGATGTGGTGGTTGATGTGGTTGGTTTGTGTGGTGGTTGGTGTGGTTGTTGGTGGTTGGTTGGTGGTTGGTGGGTGGTGGGTTGGTGGTGTGGGGTTGGGGTTGGGTGTGGGTGGTTTGTGTGGTTGGTTGTGTTGTGGTTGGTGTGGTTGTGGTTGGTTTGTTGGGGTTGGTTGATGTGGTTGGTTGGTGGTTGGTGGGTGGTGGTGGTGGTTGTTGTGGTTGGTTGGGGTGGGGTGGTTGGGGGTGTGGTGGTTGTGGTGGGTTGGTTGTGGTGGGGTGGGGGGGGTTGGGGGTGGGGGTTGTGGGGGGGTGGGGTTGTGGGGGGGGTTGGGTTGGGGGGGTGGGTGGGTGGGGGGGTTGGGGGGGTGGTGGGGGGGGGGGTGGGGGGGGTGGTGGGTGTGGGGGGGTTGGGGGTGGTGGGTGGGGGGGTGGGGGTGGTGGGGTTGGGGGGGGGTGGGGGGGGGGGGGGGTGGTTGGGTGGGGGGGGTGGTTGGGGGGTTGGGGGGTGGTGGTGGTTGGGTGGTGGTGGGGTGGGTTGGTTGGGGTGGGGTGGTTGGGGGTTGGTTGGGGGTGGTTGGGGTGGGGGGGTGTGGGGGGGGTGGTGTGGGGGTGGGGGGTGGTGGTGTGGTTGGGGTGGGGGGGGTGGGTGGGTGGTTGGGGGGTGGGGGGGGGGGGGGTGGGGTGGGGGTGGTTGGGGGGGGGGGGGTTGGGGGGGGGGGGGTTGGGGGGGGGTTGGTGTGGGGGGGGGGGGGGGTGGGGGGGTGGGGGGGGTGTGGGGGGGGGGGTTGGGGGGGGGGGGGTTGGGGGGTGGGGGGGGGTTGGGGTGGGGTGGGTGGGGGGGGGGGGGGGGTGGGGGGGGGGGGGGGGGGTGGGGGGGGGGTTGGGGGGGGGTGGGGGGGGGGTTGGGGGGGGGGTTGGGGGTGGGGGGGGGTGGGGGGGGGTTGGGGGGGGGGTTGGGGGGTGGGGGGTGGGGGGGGGGTGGGGGGGGGGGTTGGGGGGGGGTTGTGGGGGGTGGGGGTGGGGGGGGTGGTGGGGGGGGTGGGTGGGGGGTGGGGGGTTGGGGGGGGGGGGTGGGGGTGGGGGGGGTTGGGGGGGTGGGGTTGGGGGTGGGTGGGGGGTGGTTGGGTGGTGGGGGGTTGGGGTGGGGGGTGGGGTGTGTGGTGGGGTGGGTGGGGGGGTGGGGTGTGGGGTGGGGGGGGGGGGGTGGGGGGTGGGGGGGTTGGTGTGGGTGGTTGGGTTGGGTGGGTTGGTGTGGTTGGGGTGTTGGTGGGTGGGTTGTGTGGTGGGGTGGTTGGGGGGGTGGTGGGGGTGGGTTGGTGGGGTTGGGGGGGTGGGTGGGTTGGTGGTTGGTTGGGGGTGTGGGTTGTGGGGGGTGGGTTGGTGGTTGGTGTGGGGGGGTTGATGTGGGTGTGTGGGGTGGTTGGTGGGGGGGTGTTGGGGGGGGGTTGGTGGGGGGGTGTGGGGGTGGGTTGTGTGGTTGGTGTGGTTGGTTGTGTGGTTGGTTGTGGTGGTGGTTGTGGTGGGTTGGGTGTGGGTGGGTTTGGTGGTTGGTTGGGGTGGGGGGGGGGTGGGGGGGGGGGGGGTTGGGGGGGGGGGGGGGGTGGGGGGGTGGGGGGGGGGGGGGGGGTGGGGGGGGGGGGGGTTGGGGGGGGGGGGGTGGGGGGGGGGGTGGGTGGGGGGGTGAAGTGGTTGGTTTGAAGTGGTTTGTTTGATGTGGTTGGTTTGATGTGGTTGGTTTGAAGTGGTTGGT